>CAWUFW010001813.1:2385000-2579356 GCA_963921515.1 Calotriton arnoldi
ACAAGTAGGAGTAGGATGAGAGTATACAAAATATATATGTAAGGGGTAGTAGGTCTATTAATGCACTTTAGAATTGGCCTACATTATTCTAGGCAGATAGACTATTTCTGAACTTTATACTGCTGATTTAGTACTAGTAGTTAGAATGAACCAATATGTTAGGTGATTGTTTTCTTAAGCTTAAATCAGCAGTATAATTGAAGAATGTTTTAGTGTTGAAATAATTTAATGAGGTGCCCGTGGTAATAATGTAATTATTTATTGAATATTGGTCTTAGAGGGCTAAGTGCTGTGAATCAACAAGTTAAGCTCCTGGTTTCCTAAATTCAAATGAGCAGCATGATGGCTTGGACAACTGCAATTATTTTCTTATGTATGGTTAATTAACTTACGATTTCATATTTGTCTTTTATGGTTGTTTATCTGTTAACATTTATTTATGGACGGAAAAATGTACCTAAAATTATGTTTGTATTTTTAAAAGAAATCGTTTGTTCTGCCAAATCGGCAAAGTATCAAACTTAGTGTTAAACCTAAATTGAAAAAAAAGACTTGAATCCGAGATTTTGTTTATGCGCCTCCAGGTCCCTCCTGGATAGGCGCGTTACGCCTACAGCAAAGTGTCGCCAAAAACGATTCCCCTTTTAATGGTTTAACACCGAGTGCGTGAGTTTGTTGGATTAGCAACGTTGCAAACTAGTAGGAAACATTTGTTGAGCCGCAATACTACTGCAGAAGAAAAACCAAGCTACTGCTGCGGAAAACTCGGAAAAAATGGACGACCACCGAATATAGCAGAAAGTGAACACCTCCAACGAACGAGAAAACCACAGTGACAACCAAGGCACACTTCTTTCTCTCTGGGTCATTTTTGAAAAATGTCTCCTACAGTAGTCGGTAATACAACAATACAGTCACGATGATTGATCTTTTGCAGCGTTACATGGACCCCATGTTCTAGTCCAGTTGAGATTTAGAAGTTACATTTTTCGATATTTAATTAGCTTTTGTTATAGGTAAGTATTAGCATTTGGGAAATATCTCTTCATTGCTAAAAGCAGAAAACTACCTTTGGACCTTGTTAGCTAGAGTGTCTCTCAGGTCACTTGGTTTATAGATAAATATCACTCTTAACTTTAGTGTTTGAGCAACAAAAATGGACTGTGGAGCTAGATACACATTATGTTTGCTATATAAAGTAATGGGAGTTTGGTATAATAGTGACACACTGGTGACAAGCATTTGGAGTCGTTATTTTGGCTACAAATTGGAGTAAAAAGCAGATTTCTGCAAAATAAATCAAAATAGAATATGGCATTACTAGTAAATACTATTACTTAGAATTAAGGTACATAATGAAACTACTGATGAAGATAAACCCTAGTCCAAATATTGATAACGATAATCACCCCATATTTGGACTAGGGACCCATTATGCACCCTAATTTAATCATTTGTGTTTCAACAGCACACAGTCGAGATACTAAGGTATTTGTAGGTACGATGCAATCAGGGGAGCCAGTGAGACTGCTGTTGCCTCTGATCTTAGCCCTTTTCTTCCTTCTGGACACCTAGCCCTCCACCAAAACACCACACCACTCTCTCTACTCTACCCGTCCCAATCGTAGTGTCTCGTCGGTGCCAAGACTTGGGGTTGCTGTTCTGACCACTCCTACATGGCAGAGCTTCTGCCAGGCTATGGTGTTTTCTTTCCCATAGACCCCCTAAGGCTACAAACGCATTTCAGGGTAATGCAGATGTGCTTCGCACTTGAGAAACTCCCCTGACCTCTTTCGACTTTCTAGAGGTATATTTTTGGGATTTGTTTAGAGCTTACTACCATTGCTATGGCGTCACAGCACACAAAGTGATTTGTGTAGTTAGTGGAGGGCTCCACTTTGGCAACTCCTCACTGAATCATCAACACTACTCACCCCACTATGCTTCTCAAGGAAGTGCCTTTCATCAATTCCATCGTGTTTTTCGCCCACCTACACTCTCTGATGTACTGCTCATCAGAGTTGGGAGTACCTCCACCCATGTCAAGCTGTGCTTATCACCAGCACCGCCCCCTCCAGCTGTTTCCCACAGGAGTACTTCCACCCATCCCCAGCTATGCTTCGTCCCCTCCGTCTCAGCTGTCATTCTCGATTTTGCCCCTCCCGAGATGTGCTTCTCACAAGCGAGCACTCACGTGCGCATTAATAGTGCACTTCTCTGTATGCTTACCACAAGAGAGAGCTCGATGCCCCGCTGTGTCCATTACTAGTGCACTCCCCATGTGCTTCTCACAAGAGCGCTCCATGCTCCGCTGTGTGCATTTTGCAGCTTCCATGAGGTAGAGGTACTTTAACCCTGTCTCCTCTGGTCAGCTTACTTTGAAACCATTTATCTCTGCAAGGGGAGTTTTTACACTGTTATCCTGCCTTTAAATTTGCCTGTATCTGTGAAAACAGGACAGAGGCAGCTACCTATCCTGATAAGGAAAGGTACATTTCAATTAGTTTACATTTCAAATGTCTTCCAGGCAGGCTCCAGACACAGCCTTTGTGTAGTGATGCCCCTTACATTAGGGCTGCCTCCAGTCTGGCGCTCCCACAACAGAGGCACCAAGAGGTGTGAGGGCTCTGCTCAGATCAAGGTAGACAAATGCTTGGCCTCACCTAAAGGGTGCCCTTCAACCTGCAGCTCCACCCCTACTCACCATAGCATCTACAAAAAAGGCAGTGCTTCAGGAAGTCTAATCAGCAGCTATTTGCTAGCAAAAGTGTTAATTGAATTTGCACAGGGAGCCCTTTCACCATTCCCTCACTCACACTATAGTTTGCATCCCCTGCCCTCCAGCAATGCAGGAAAAACACTTCCACTGTCTGGGACGCTGTCCTCATCTTCCATCTGGTGCGAATGCAAACCAGAGGCATCTAAATGTATCCCACTCTACTGTATAAATAATACAGCAAGTCAAATCTGAGGATGAACACCAGAATCTCTTTTTCAATGTGTACATTATTTCCCATGTATTTTCTTGACACAAGTCCAGACGTTATTTCCCGCTTTCAGCCCTCGAGCTGATCAATTAAGTTGGCTGGATCGGTGGTCTAGAAGTAGCCTAACAGTGGAGAGATGGTTTACCAGATTCTAGTACATACTAAAAATTCCCATTATAGCACAATCTTCACAAATATATAATGTTGCTTTCTCGCTACATTCTTGCATCCCCAAACTGCATTGCTGTCTCAAAACATTCACAACATTCCTTAAATCCCCCATAAAATAAACTGTCCTTTCATTAAAACTCCTGTTTGTCACCTCTCCATTTTCTTTTTTCTTTCAAATATCCCTTTCCTTCCCTTCCGTATTCTGCATGCCTGTGCTCCATGAGCACAACCTACTCCAACACATGCACGTGTGACTATTCTCTTTCAGCAAATTTCCCACAACTTATTTACAAGATCACAATCTCTCCTGCTTCTGCTGAAAGCCATACTTATGCAACCTAACAATAAATAATCTCCTCTAACTCCTGTATTAATCCCTCCAACCATATGCTTGAGATCATCAGAACCAACAACTATTACTTTACTTCACCACAGGGTTCCAGAGCAGTGTGCTGCCTGGCGTAAAGCGCTTTGACGCCTCGTTAGGGGTAGTAAGCGCTATATAAATGCAATTACAATTTCATGGCCCCACATTAAAGCCCCGTCCCTTTTCAGTGCCACACACAACCCTCATTTTAGTGTAGGATATTTACATTAGACTGCGATATTAAAAAACATATTTAGTGCTGGTTTCACAAATAAACAAACGCCCCAGTCAAGAAAACACGGAAAAACGTTATCTTATGTCAAATATCAACAGCAGGATCTGTGCTGTATGAAACGTCTCGCCCAGAAAAAAAATTAAAACCCGAACAGAAATGTGTGCAGCCTGCAGAACACAAATCTACAAATCTTAGTAGCAGAAGGCTGACTTTCGCCCTCCTGAGGTTAAACATAAAAAAAAAAACACAATTATGTTTTGTTTGATTTATGTAATGCAGATCAGGCGCAACAGCCTGTCATTTCTGAGGCAAATAAATACAGATGAAGGTGGTCGAGTTTATCTTGATATCTATTTATAGGGTCGGGCTGACCTACGGGCACACAGGCATTGCCCGACAGGTTGATCTGACAGGTCAGCAGTGTACGGGCCTTTTTTTGGGCTGTTTTTGGGCGGCTTTAGAATTTGCTGGGTCAGTTTTTATTGTTGATTTTCTTGATATTAAAACAAATATTGCCTGCAGCAAGCTGAAATCAATCAGTATTCCATACCACTTATACATTGTGTCTTTACAAACTCACAACTTCCCCAATTTGCAAACACGAAGCCACTTTTTAGGTCTCGCCTGAGCCAGCGCGGCCCTGCGAGGCTTTTAGTAAGGACTTTAAACTCTGAACACACGCTCGTTCGTGTGCTTTTTCTTTTTTTCATCCCCCGCTATTGGCCTTCGCGTGCGTGTTTCTAAGAAAGACAGCACGCAATTGGCCAAAGGCGGGTGCATGTCCCGCCTTCTCTCTACCCTGGCCTAGGGAGCTCGGGAGCAAGTAGCAGCGCGGCCGGGTGCTATCTGTTTTTAATTAGCAGCAGCGGCGCGCAGTGTGCCAGATGGAGGGCAGGCTGCATTCCAGTCTCAGGTTACTTGTTTTCTCATGTACTTCTCCCCAGGCTCTGTGTTCTCCCCGCTCCCAGTGTTGCTATCACCTCTGCCTGCTGCTCGCTCTCTAGAACGCTTCTCCCTCACCCGTATGGTCTGTATTCCCCCCCCCTGCTCCGCCCCACTCCACCGTGTGTTTCTACGTGTGGGTCCATCCCCAACCCGTGTTTCTATTTCCATCGTGAGCTGCTTTTCCCCTCTGCTCACTCACCCGCTGCTCCTTTACCCCCCCACTTTAACCCACCCTACTCATGCGTTCTTCGCTGCTCCCGTGTGTGTGACAGAAGTAAGCCTTCAGCGCCAGCGAAATATTGAGTGCCGGTCTCTGCTGCTGTGCTTCATGTATGAAAATATAAAGTTATATGCGGACTTAATTATTTTAAATGACTTGTCATGCACTGGCTGAGATTGCACACATTCCAAATTTTCTGCGTCACGCTGAGATTATTTCGCGGCTTGGCCGACATTAACAAAGACCTTAGAGCTTCAGGAATAGCTGCAAAGAAAAACTAAGTTGAGCACTTTCTTTTTTAGTATTCGTGTTTTCCTTCCGCGTCATGCCGGCAGTTCTAGTACAGGTCCCCCAACATTACGTAAACAATTGTTTCGTCACATTAATGACTATCTGGCAAGATAAGTAAAGATCTGCACTATCTTGCACTGCCATTTTATAAACATGAATGATGGCACAGTCAGTTGGACATTCACCGTCATCAAATGCAGTGATTTATGACAAAGCGTATTAAACCTGCCATACTATTGACGCAATCAAATTGAATAGCATAAATTGGATTATAGTAACACCTGCGATTTGCAGTGCTTTGATACTGTAGACATCTGTATATATGACATCCATGTGTCGATTTTACTAACCCTGAGGCTCCAGCTCTTAAGGTGTGTCGATTGTTTTTGTCCAGGATAAGACTCAGTAAAGGAGGAATGCAGACCTGCCGGCTCTTGAATATTATTGGCATTTATATAGTGATTGCTACCTCTGAGGCTCTGTAGCGCTTTTATAGTTTGTAAGGAGGCTTTCTACTGTCTACGTACTTCTATGACTGGCAATAGATATTTCCATTCACTCCTGGCGGGGAAGCATCAGGCCACCTTTCCCAGGACAGCATCAGACCGTCCGTCCCCGTGTAAAATGTAGAGGGGCTGCGTGGAGTCTCCCAAGAAGAGGGCATTTAAAAGGAGGGGCTTTCATTAAAAGCAGCCCATCATATCACATCTCAACTAATTCTACTGCCTTACTTTTAAGCCAATTAACTGTCGGCTTTGGCAATTCCTTTTAGCCTTGTCTTACAGCATCCTCTACATACAAAATGAAGAAAAAAAAGTGTGAAACCTCCTTTGTTTGTTTTTTGGGAAGCGGGTGGAAGCAACAGGGACAAAACTGGAAGGGGGAAACACAGGCGAGGGACAGGAAGCAACACAGAGGGTGCAGCTGAGAGGTAGGGCAACATGGAGTGCGAGGCAGAAAAGCAAACGGGCGAGAGGGAGTGTAATGGTGCTATGGGGAGAGCAGCACACAGGTAAGAGCAACATGGGTCAGCAGCGAGCACATCACGGAGTAGGGCAGGGAGAAGCACATGGGCGAGAGCAGCACTCCGAGGGGAAGACAAACAAACTTGCTGCTATTTGGAGGGCTGCTGAGGCCCTTGACCTTCACCTCCTCCCTCCATATAATACCACTCAGTGCCACATAATTACACGCCACATGTTTACACTCTACTCAATGCAACATAAATACACTCGACATAATACCACTCAGTACCACATAATTACACGTCACATAATTATACTCTACTCAATGCAACATAAATACACTCTACATAATACCACTGTGCCACATAATTACACGCCACATAATTATACTCTACTCAATGCAACATAAATACACTCCACAAAATACCAGTCAGTGCAACATAGTTACGCCACATAATTACACTCTACTCAATGCAACATAAATACACTCCACATACCACATAATTACACACCACATAATTACACTCTACTCAATGCAACAAATACACTCCACATAATACCACTCAGTGCCACATAATTACACGCCACATAATTACACTCCTCAATGCAATAAATACACTCCACATAATACCACTCAGTACCACATAATTATATGCTACATAATTACACTGCACTCAATGCAACATACACTCCAAATAATACCACTAAGTGCCACATAATTACACGCCACATAATTACACTATTAAATGCAACATAAATACACTCGACATACCACTCAGTACCACATAATTACACGTCACATTATACTCTATTCAATGCAACATAAATGCACTCCACAAAATACCAGTCAGTGCGACATAGTTACGCCACATAATTACTCTACTCAATGCAACATAAATAGACTCCACATAATAGCACTCAGTGCCGCATAATTACACGCCACATAATTACACTGCACTCAATGCAACATACACTCCAAATAATACCACTCAGTGCCACATAATTACACGCCACATAATTACACTCTACTCAATGCAACATACACTCCAAATACCACTCCGTGCCACATAATTATATGCTACATAATTACACTGCACTCAATGCAACATACACTCCACATAATACCACTCAGTACCACATAATCACACGTCACAATTACACTCTATTCAATGCAACATAAATACTCTCCACATAATACCACTCAGTGCCACATTATTACACACCACATAATTACATTCTACTCAATGCAATGTAAAAACACTCCACATAATACCACTCAGTACCACATAATTACATGTCACATAATTACTCTACTCAATGCAACATAAATACACTCCATATAATACCACTCAGCACCAAATTACACGCCACATATTTACACTCTACTCAATGCAACATAAATACACAACATAATACCACTCAGTGCCACATAATTATATGCCACATAATTACACTGCACTTAATGCAACATACACTCCAAAAATACCACTCAGTGCCACATTACACGCCACATAATTACACTCTACTGAATGCAACATACACTCCACATAATACCACTCAGTGCCACATAATTACACTCTACTCAATGCAACATAAATACACTCCACATAATACCACGCAGTGCCTCGTAATAACACACCACGTAATTACACTCTACTCAATGCAACATACACTCCACATAATACCACTCAGTACCACAATCACACGTCACAATTACACTCTATTCAATGCAACAAATACACTCCACATAATACCACTCAGTGCCACATAATTACACACCACATAATTACACTCTACTCAATGCAACATAAATACACTCCACATAATAGCCCTCAGTGTGACCTAGTTACACGCCACATAATTACACTCTACTCAATGCAACATAAATACACTCCATATAATACTACTCAGTACCACATAATTACAAGCCACATAATTACACACTACTCAATGCAACATAAATACACTCCACATAATACCCCTCAGTGTGACCTAGTTACACGCCACATAATTACACTCTACTCAATGCGACATAAATACACTCCATATAATACCACTCAGTACCACATAATTACACGTCACATTACACTCTATTCAATGCAACATAAATACACTCCACATAATACCACTGTGCCACATAATTACTCTACTCAATGCAACATAAATACACTCCACATAATACCAGTCAGTGCGACATAATTACACGCCACATAATTGCACTCTACTCCATGCAACATAAATACACTCCACATAAATGCACTCTATGCCACATACCACCAATCAACAAATGCACTCCACACCATGACACTTTCACTAAGCATAATTTCACTCAACACCACAGTTCCAGGCCACACATTTCAACTCCACACATTTCCAATACACACCAAACAACATATTTCAACTCCCCAACTCCACAATCCACAACGTACCTCCAATCCACACCATATAGTGGCACCACCTGAGCACCAAACATCATTCACCACCACCATTTTGCATCAGCGCACCACCTAAGCATCACCTAAGCATCACGTCAGTCTGACCTCGGAATCTGGCATCTGTTAATTCTCCCCTAGTGTCCGTCCGCTGCTCGTGTTCTAATTAAATTACTGTTTTCCAACCTCCACTCCCCTGTTATTTATGTCCCGCTCCCCCATAACAAAAAAAATGATAACAAACAAGCATGAGAACAGGCAAAAAGAAGTTGCCAGCAGTGCAAGTACAATGAAACTAGAAGACATTTTTCATGTTAAAATCTTTTTTTAATCAGGTTGTTCAGTTGTATATAATGTCTTGGTTTGTATAAAGGTAACAAAAATGCTTAACACTTTTTATTATAACTTTTCAACATGATGCGCAGCAGCCACAATGCTCTACAACATAGCCAAAAGTTCTGGCTAAACGCATAAGGTCCCAAAGGCGAGACCTATTGGCTATGCCAATGCTTGTTTTTTTAGCCATCTCATGGGGGCCACTTTTATTTTGGTGCCCGGGCCCTTTTTTCTGTCCCTGTCCGGCCCGGTCTACTTGCATGCACTGGAAAGGATTCTAAACCTAACGCAAATTACATGGAGAAATGACCTCGTTTCAAGACTCAGCATTGGAGATGAGTTGATAATAGCTTTTAGAAAGCCGGATCGATTGCAGCATCATCTGCCCCATACCAAAAGAGACCCATTAGTATGAGTAGTAAGAAAGATAAGGACCCAATTACTAAGAACTTTGGAGGAAATATTACAGAAAGAAAAAAATAACTAGCAACCCCGAATGGCCCTCGTCATTTTGAAAGGCAACTCATTTTTTTTTTTAAAAACATTTGACTTCACTGATTGCGCATACCCTCAGATGTATTCAGTCTTGCTTTCTGTCAATGCAAAAGTGATTTAACAGCAACTTTGAATTCAATACTCCTCTTAATCATCCCAAAGCATTCCCTGTGTTAAACAGAAGATGAAACATTTGCAGTGGAAGTTCTGGGATATTTCATTCACTCAAGTAGGAATGGTTCATAGAGGTTCTCGAAGTGTCCGTTAAGTTACTTCTTTTACATACTAAGGAGTACATCTTTAACTTGCAAAAACCAAAATATGTTAAAAGAGGTCCCATTATGTAGCTCGAAATTATTTATCACAGGCACTTTGCTTGCTGCCACTTCAACATATGAACATAAAAATGTTTCAGACTTCGCAATCTAGCTCCAATTAACATGTCTTTTTTGTTTTATTAAAGCATTTAGCTCCATTCAACAAAACAGAGGCTACCAACACCCCCGCGCCCCCCCCCCGGGTGTTGCGGTTGGCGTACATCCAATAAACATTTCTTTTTTGATTTCAAAGTATTTTATTGATTTTTATATTCAAAGACATTAGCATTTCTGTTACAAGGTTAGCCATTCGTGGCTTGTATGACAGTGTTTACAATCGCTTCAAAACATATGCTTGACTAACCCCACCTGACGTGGCTTAGTGAGAGAAAGAAAGAAGGAAAGAAAGTGATAGAAAGAAAAAGCAGAAGAGAAGGGCACAAGAGAGGCTCTGTATCTGAGACTTATAATCGCCTGACCAGGCCGCCACATCACTGGATTGCTTGTGGCGATATGGGCAGGCAAGTCAGTCCAACCGCTCCGTAGGGCCATCGTGATTGCGCTCAATTACGTTCCTTTTACCGCACTTAGGGTGGGTCAGGGGGATCAGGGGGTTTGTCGCCGGGAAGACTTGGTTTCATGGGGGGATTTATGGGGGTTCGTAGAAATCTAGGTATGTGTCGAGTGACTTCCACATCCCCCTGGATGCTGGTCTCCAGGGTGAGTTCTGTAGTGCAATGTTGTCCGCACCTCTGAGGTGCGTAATCCAGTTGAACCAGCCTAAGAGGTACATATCTCCATCTTTTCCCTGTATTTCCTTACTAATTAATCATGTAGTATCAATGTATTTTTTTCAATATTATTAATAAAAAAATAATAATTTTCAGGGACACCCGGAGTAGGAAGCAAAACACTGCATGGTCAGAATTTTCATTTTTTACAATAAAGATCGCTGCACCAATATATCACATTTAAAAGAGGCCACTTTGGTGGGATTTTTACAAACTGTTGTGAAAAGATATAGACCCATTGCATTTTCTTTACTTCACAGTGGATGCTCTGACGAATGAGCGAGTTTAAATTCCCAAATGATATATGTTGGCACTGTTCTCAGGATGTATAAATGCAGGCCAGATATAATTTAACATCCCTGGCACTTGAAGCGCTGATGTCAGCAAACAACAATGAGCTTACACGGCAGGGCAACGCCACAGCCATTAAACGTGCCTCCACAAACACCTGATAGAAACTTTTATTCTCAAGAAATGCCGTCGTCACAGGTGTGACGAAATTGTTTATTTGCAATGCAAAGCCAAACAATACCCACAAAAGTGCAGATTTGACAGTCGACTATTTCATCATAATTTCCCCGGGCCTAGGTATTGAAATATTAGCCAAGCACAGTGCATGCAAAACGAGTAATGCAAACATACATTAGCAGAGACCAAGGAACATTATCTACCAATCAGTTAAGAACTGCTCTAATAAAGCGGGTCGAGCAATCATAAATCATGAAGAAATAAGACTTCGTTTTAGAATTTTCTGTTGTGTATGTTTATTTAGTGCCACAGACACGAGTGCTGCTCCTAGGCACTCATGTGGACACCGTACAGCAAAAGGAAATAGGAGCAAACACCAAGCAAAGTTAAGTGAAGAAGGCTAGTTAGAACAATATGGTTTTCAGTGCAATTCCGAAAGTCAGGTGGTCTTGGAGACTGGTTCGACAGAAAAAAAGAGCATTAAATGGCGTCCTGTCCTGCAACCTCCTCTACCCAAGTTATGTTTTCTCATGGTGTAGCTAATACATTATTCCTAGGTCAAGAAGCTCTGTGCCTTTATAAAACAAGCAGTGGCAAAGCCAATAGATCTGGATGTGACAGTGCACCAACCTACTGGCTTTGATATTTGTTTCTACACCAGATGCTACTGTGCATGCGCTATAGCTATCGTGTAATGGTCTTCAATAAAACATAAGAAACTCCATTACAAGAAGGCCGCTCTGCGTACCCACATATACAGCAGCAATCTGGTAATGGAGTTTTTGTCTGAAAAACCATTTATAGATGGCCGCCATGAGTGTTTAAGACCGTAGACCCCTAAAACTACAATACCACAACATATACCTAAAGCAAACGTGATTTTCAGTAATAAAGAAAGTAGTAATTAAAACAAGCATTGGCATAGCCAATTGGTCTCGCTTTTGGGACCTTATAAGTATTTAGTTATGCAGCATAATATCCTTGGTGCAACAACATTAACTGTTGCATGGTTAAACACTTATAAGGCCCCAAAGGCGAGACCTATTGGCTATGCTAATGCTTGAGGTGGTGTTGAGGTGGTGTTGAGGTGGTGTTGAGGTGGTGTTGAGGTGGTGCTTAGTGATGCTGTGGTGGTGCTGAGTGGTGTTGTGGTGGTGCTTAGTGATGCTGTTGTGGTACTTAGTGATGCTGTTGTGGTACTTAGTGGTGCTGTGGTGGTGGTGCCTAGTGATGCGGAGGTCGTGTTTAGTGGTGCTGAGTGATGCTGTGGTGGTGGTGTGGTGGTGCTGAGTGGTGCTGTTGTGGTACTTAGTGATGCTGTGGTGGTGGTGCTTATTGATGGTGAGGTGGTGTTGAGTTGTGCTGTGGTGGTGCTGTGTGATTCTGTGGTGGTGCTGTGCGATTCTGTGGTGGTGCTGTGCGATTCTGTGGTGGTGCTGTGCGATTCTGTGGTGGTGCTGTGCGATTCTGTGGTGGTGCTGAGTGATTCTGTGGTGGTGCTGAGTGATTCTGTGGTGGTGCTGAGTGATTCTGTGGTGGTGCTGAGTGATTCTGTGGTGGTGCTGAGTGATTCTGTGGTGGTGCTGAGTGATTCTGTGGTGGTGCTGAGTGATGCTGTGGTGGTGCTGAGTGATGCTGTGGTGGTGCTGAGTGATGCTGTGGTGGTGCTGAGTGATGCTGTGGTGGTGCTGAGTGATGCTGTGGTGGTGCTGAGTGATGCTGTGGTGGTGCTGAGTGATGCTGTGGTGGTGCTTAGTGATGCTGTGGTGGTGCTTAGTGATGCTGAGGCTGTGTTGAGTTGTGTTAAGGTGGTGCTGAGTGATGCTGTGGAACATGTGTAGACTCTGCTTCGGCTTCCTTTAATTCAAAAGATACATTGCCTTTTGCACCATTGCGCTTCTCTGATGCAAAGAAAGAAAATGAGCAATGTAAAAACTCCTCGTCTGCTGACAAAACACAGGCAAATGCAGATGCAATGGTGACGTGATCTGTGGTGGGGGAGGGGGCATTAAAGCGCTTGTCCGTGCGAGAGGAAAGCCAGATGGCGCCTCTGAGAAGGGAGGGGGTAGTGTGCGCAGAGGAGCCATTAGAGAACACCCAGATGGCAGCTGCGCGCGTGCACGCCATCGTGAACGCAAGCTGGAGGCCAGCAAAAGCCTCTCTGGTAGCACTTCAAAAACCCACTTACTAAATGTCTCTGCCAGAGCAGCGCTAAGCGCTGGCTCAGGCGAGACCTAAAAAGGCAGGCCTTTGTAACAGAGTGTCGCTATACACTCAACAACAGAACAAAAATTTACCAATATTTAACATAGCAAGATGTTACCAGAATTATGCTACTATTTTGCCTTACGCTATTGGCTTTAACATACATTTCATATCGAACAACATCCTTATCTGTAAAAATTGTATTTCCAACATTAAACAAGGTTGCCTAGAAACCAGACTACCAAGAAGGTCAATGGGCCCATCCACCCAAGATTCTTAGGACAAAAGCCCAGCCTAGTAGTGCTTAAAAACAAAGGAAACCAATTTCAGAGTCGCTCTCTCCTGGCTCCAGGAGAATTACAACGTTGCAGCTTTTAAAACTGCATGGGTCAATCAATCAATAATCATTTATTCAATCTTTAAAAAAGATCATAAAAGGACAGAATAAAAGGTACAATAAAATTCATACATAACTCATTTTCACAAATACCAAGCTCAGTGTAATACAAATATTTAAAAACATTAAGATCATAATTCAATACTAAAAAGGAAATGCCCTGCGAGCAGCTAAAAATGCCTTAATACCTCCCTCCATTGATTTTTCTGCTAGAATGGCCATCTTAAAAAAACTAACGCTACAGCAAAATTTCTGGGCTATTCAACAATTGAAGATAAGTTAGAGGCGTGAAATGATGTAGCTCTGTAGCTCTTTAAGCACTTGACAAACTTGTGTTCTGTTTTCTGTCACGGGTTCTTGTCTAAATTTTAACAGTCCCTTCTCTCCTCAGGACTGGCTAGTACCACCCCTTCTAAAATCTCCGTACTATTATTCCTCGTTCTGGTTATTACAGTGATACAAAGTGTTGGTAACTTGATGTCATTTCTGATAATGTTGCCCGATTGCTATCGTGTTCTGCAGCCTTGCACATTAAAACTGCAGGGGTCTTTAGTGAGGGTCTGTCAAACTGCTGGAAACCAACTCAGGATAACCTTTTTAGGTCGAGCCTAGGCAGCGCATGCGCTGCTCTGCGAGGCATGCTGTATTCAGGTATGGACTTGAAGCTCCGCCCATTTTCTCACCCATCTTTTCAATTGGCTCCTGTTACAGTCCTTTCGAAATCGTTGATTTTGATTCATGAATAGGCTTAGTAGTTCCTCCTTAGTAACGCCTTGTCTGCATTTGTAACCTCCCATGAGGACTGGACTTTTTACTTGTGTTGTTACGCGGTCTGTTTTATCTACAGTATGTGAGCACTATTTTCTTTAATGATTTTCCTCTATTCCACCCAGGACGTGCTTTCCTACAACACAGAACACCACCCGCTTTTATATTTTTATTAGTAATGGCGGTGGGTCCACTTTAACTATAGCGGCCGCACTACTTTATTTGCCAGCGCGGTCCACTTTAACCATAGCGGCCGTGCTCCGGAACCTGTGTTTTTTTTTGGGGGGGGGGGGGTGAAAGCGCCCCATATCGTGCTTTCACTTTAATGGTGGCCGCGCCCCTTTCTTTAGACACTGCTCACCGTATTCAGCTTTCCGCGAGTCGCGTCTAAAGAAAGGGGCGAATTCACCATTAAAGTGGTCTCGCATTTGCGAGAGTTTGAGCTATTGCTATAATAAATGACAATGCCTTTTATTTGTGTGTTGGTTTTCAAAACACAAATAAAAGGCATTGTCATTTACAATGCCAAGAGCTTAAACTCTCGCAAATGCAAGACCTATTGCATTGCAAATGCTTGTATTTTCTTGTGGTGCTTCCTTATCCTCCAGAGGGCATCAAACACAATTATGCAGTGCTGGTCTGCAGGGGGACCCAGTTGGCTAGCGGCTCCCAAATGAGGTTATTGATGTCCCATGGCTGTGGAGACCAAGTGTCTTCCCCCTCCACCAATCAGCAGATATTAAATTACAATGCATAAGCAGAATAAACTCAAATGTAAGGTGCTTAGGATATCTATGCATGCATATATGACAGCTTGTCCATTTGATTTGGCTTTTCCAGTGCATGTGAAGCAAGTCAACAAGCATCGGCAAAGCCAATGTAAAGAGTTTGCAGGTGCCAGATAGCTGGTGGGGAAGCAAAAGACACACAATTGATGGACGGGATGCAGTACAAATCAAAACATTCACCCCCAGTCAAGAGATCTGGGTTAAATCCATCATTCTTTTGCTCACCATGCCACCCCAGTTTAGACCTGGCCATATGCAATTCAGTCTTGACCCTGTGCCTCATGGGAACAGTCCAGCCCGAACTGCCAAGCCAGGTCCTCCTGGACCCGAGAAACAAGCATCCTAGGACCGGTTTCGGGGTTTCACCCTCTTCAGCCAGGATAGCTTGATTCCAGTGGCACAGTGAGCCCAGGACCCACGTCTGGGCATACCTGGCGCACTTAGGGCGAGAAAGCAAAAGACACACAATTGATGGACGGGTCCAAACTGGAATGGCATGGTGAGCAAAAAAACGATGGATTTAGGCCCAGATCTCTGTACTGGGGTGAATGTACGACATTGTTCTGCATTCTGTCCATCAATTGTTGTTTTTGCAGATAGCTGGTGGGGGGCAGAAAGTGTCACATTCTGCACTGGGATGCTGGGGGACAGGGGTACAGAGACAGCAACAGCTGGGAGGGGGCAGCGAAACATTGGAGATTTTCCACTGGAGACTACTTGAAGCGACATGTAACTTTCACTAAATGCCAAGACTTTAAGGCCAGCCCACCCAGCCAATGACAACTTCTAAGAAAATGCCAACATCCAATGGCTGAAGGGAGCAGACCCAAACCCCACTATCCTGTATGCTATGTATGTATATGCACTGATAACAATGTCTACAGCTGTCTCTATGGGAGACCTAAAAAGGACTGCTTTTTGTGCACAATTCACAGATGAGACAAAGAACTAAATATGAGATGACAGAGTGTACTCTTCAGGTGTAAAATAGTCATTTATGCATGCCAATGGAGGTGGAAGGATACACTCAAGAAGTCAACAGACAAGCACTGGCATAGCCAATAGGTCTCGCCTTTGGGATATTATAAGTGTTTATCCAGAGCTATTGGCTTTGCCAATGTCTTTAAGCTATGTTGTAGAGCATTGTGGCTGCTGTGCAGCACGTTGAAAAGTTATAATAAAAAAAAGTGTTATAGGCTATTTTTTTTACCTTATATATAACCAAGATGGCATTATATACAACTGAACGACCCTATTCAAAAAAAGAATTAACATAAAAAAAAGTCTTCAATTTTTTAGTCCTTGCTATGCTGGCAACTTCTTCCTGACTGTTCTAATGCTCGTTTGTTATACCTTTTATTGGTTATGGGGGGCTGCATAAATAACAGGAGGGTGGAGGTTGGGAAACAGTAGCTGAGTTACAACACGAGCAGCAGACGGACACTAGGGGAGAACAGATGCCAGATTCCAAGGACAGACTGAGGTGGTGCTGAGTGATGCGGAAGTGGTGCTGAGTGATGCGGAGGTGGTGCTGAGTGATGCGGAGGTGGTGATGTGCTGGTGCTGAGTAGATACTTAGGTGGTGCTGAGTAATGGTGAGGTGGTGCTGAACAATGCTCAGGTGGTGATGTGCTGGTGCCGAGTTGATGCTTAGGTGGTGCTGAGTAATGGTGAAGTGGTGCTGAATGATTCTCAGGTGGTGATGTGCTGGTGCCGAGTAATGGTGAAGTGGTGCTGAATGATGCTCAGGTGGTGATGTGCTGGTGCCGAGTAATGGTGAGGTGGTGCTGAATGAAGCTCAGGTGGTGATGTGCTGGTGCCGAGTAATGGTGAGGTGGTGCTGAATGATGCTCAGGTGGTAATGTGGTGGTGCCGAGGTGGTGCCGAGAGATGCCGAGGTGGTGCCGAGGTGGTGCCGAGGTGGTGCCGAGAGATGCCGAGGTGGTGCCGAGAGATGCCGAGGTGGTGCCGAGAGATGCCGAGGTGGTGCCGAGAGATGCCGAGGTGGTGCCGAGAGATGCTCAGGTGGTGCCGAGAGATGCTCAGGTGGTGCCGAGAGATGCTCAGGTGGTGCCGAGAGATGCTCAGGTGGTGCCGAGAGATGCTGAGGTGGTGCCGAGAGATGCTGAGGTGGTGCCGAGAGATGCTGAGGTGGTGCCGAGAGATGCTGAGGTGGTGCCGAGAGATGCTGAGGTGGTGCCGAGAGATGCTGAGGTGGTGCCGAGAGATGCTGAGGTGGTGCTGCTGCACTGGTGCTCAGGTGGTGCTGAGTGATGCAGAGTTGGTGCTGTGCTGAGGTGATGATGCAGAGGTGGCGCTGCGCTGATGCTGAAGTGGTGCTGTGTTGGTGCTGCACTGGTGCTGAGGCGGAGCTGAGGTGGGGCTGTACTGGTGGTGCACTGATGAGGAGATGGTAGTGCACTGATGAGATGGTGCTGTACTGATGCTGTTCTGAGATGGTGCTGTGTGGATGCTGAGGTGGCGCTGCGCTGATGCTGTGCTGAGGTGGTGTTGCACTGGTGCTCAGGTGGTGCTGAGTGATACTGAGGTGGTGCGTGCTGGTGATGCACTAGTGCTGAGGTGATGCTGCACTAGTGCGGAGGTGGTGCGGAAGTGGTGCTGTGCTAATGCTGAAGTGGTGCTTCATTGGTGCTGAGTTGCTGCACTGGTGCTGAGGTGGTGCTGCGCTGAAGTTGTGGTGAGGCAGCGCTGGTGCTGAGTTGGTTATGCGCAGGTTGTGGTGCACTGAATCGGAGGTGGCGCTGTGCTGATGCTGAGGCGGCTCTGTGGTGGTGTTGAGTGATGCTGAGGAGATGCTGCACTGGTGCTGAGTGATGCTGTAATGGTGCCGAGTGATGATGTGCTGAGTGATGCTGTTATGGTGCTGAGTCATCCTGAGGTGGTGGTGCTGCGCTGGTGCTCAGGTAGTGATGCCGAGTTGGTGTTGTGCTGGGGTGATGCTGCGCTGATGATGAGGTAGTGCTGCGCTGATGCTGAGGTAGGGCTGCGCTGATGGTGTGGCACTGATGCGGAGATTGTGCTGTGCCGATGTTGAGGAGGTGCTGTGCTGATGTTGAGGAGGTGCTGTGCTGATGCTGAGTTGGTGCTGCACTGATGGAGGTGCACTGATTAAGAGATTGTGCTGAGTGATGCTGTGGTGGTGCTGAGCCATGCTGAGGTGGTGGTGCTGTGCCGGTGCTCAGGTGGTACACAGTGATGCCGAGATGGTGGTGAGGTGATGACGTGCTGAGGCAATGCTGTGCTGATGAGGTGGTGCTGGGCTGATGCTGAAGTGGTGCTATGTTGGTGCTGAAGTGGTGCTGAGGTGGGGCTGCGCTGGAGCGGAGGAGGGGCTGCATTGGTGCCGAGGTGGGATTGAGCTGGTGGTGGTGTGCTGATGCTGATATGGTGCTGCGCTGATGCTTAGTTGGTGCTAAACTGGTGGTGGCGCACTGATGAGGAGGTGGTGCTGAGATGGTGCTGTGCTGGTGCTGAGGTGGTGCTGAGGTGGCGCTGAGGTGGCGCTGAGGTGGCACAGAGTCATGCTGAGGTGGCACAGAGTCATGCTGAGGTGGCACAGAGTCATGCTGAGGTGGAGGTGCTGCACTGGTGCTCAGGTGGTGCTGAGCTGGTGCTCAGGTGGTGCAGAGTGATGCTGAGTTGGTGCTGTGCTGAGGTTATGATGCACTGATGCTGAGGTGTGACTGTGCTGGTGCAGAGGTGGTGCTGAGGTGGTGCTAAACAGTTGGTGGTGCCCTGATGAGGAGATGGTACTGTGCTGATGCCAAGATGGTGCTGTGTTGATGTTGAGGTGATGTGCTGGTGCGGAGGTGGTGCTGCCCTGGTGTGGATGTGGTGCTGAGTCATGCTGGGGTGGTGCTGAGTCATGCTGGAGTATGGGGCTGCGCTGGTGCTTAGATGGTGCTCAGGTGGTGCTGAGTCATGCTGAGTTGTGCTGTACTGGGGTTGATGCTGCGCTGAGGCGGTGCTGCGTTGGTGCTTAATTACTGCGGAGGTGGGGTTGCACTGGTGCTGAGGTGGGGCTGCTGATGCGGATATGGTGCTGTGCTGATGCGGAGGTGGTGCTGCGATGGTGGTGCACTGAGGAGGTGGTGCTGCACTGATGCGGAGGTGGTGCTGCACTGATGCGAAGGTGGTGCTGCACTGATGCGGAGGTGGTGCTGCACTGATGCGGAGGTGGTGCTGCACTGGTGTGGAGGTGGTGCTGCACTGATGTGGAGGTGGTGCTGCACTGATGTGGAGGTGCTGTGGTGATGCTGGGCAGGTGGTGCTGCAGTGCTGGTGAGGTGGTGCTAAGTGATACTGAGGTGGTGATGGTGTGCTTGTACAGAGGCGGTGCTCAGGTGGTGGCGAGTGATACTGAGGTGGTGCAGAGTAGGGCTTTGGTGGTGCTGAGTTGGTGGTGCACTGATGCTGAGGTAATGCTGCGCTGGTCCTGAGTTGGTGATGCGCTGGTGGTGGTGCACTGATGCAGAGGTGGTGCTGTGCTGATTCTGTGGTGGTGTTGAGCAATGCGGAGGAGATGCTGGCCTGGCGATGAGTGATGCTCTGGTGGCGCTGAGTGATGCTGTGCCGAGTGATGCGGAGGAGGTGGTGCTGAGGTAGTGCTGCACTGCTGCTGTGCTGGTACTGAGGTGGTGCTGCACTGGTGCTGCGCTGAGTGATGCCGAGGTGGTGCTGTGGTGGTGCTGTGGTGGTGCTCAGGTGCTGCTGAGTGATGCCGAGGTGGTGATGCTCTTGTGCTGCTGAAGTGGTGCTGAGTGCTGCTGACTGGTGCTGTGGTTGTGTTGCACTGTCTTCCTGCAGGATATGTTAAGTAACCTCACATTACATGCCGTGTTTGGAGAGCACGAGGAGGCATCCGTTGATATTGGTCTTATTTTACCAACAATTGAAACAAAAACGCATCAAAAGTTGAAAGCGCGCAACTTTAAGCTGCTTCTATTTTCCTAAAACGGAGCAATAACAGCATGTTTACCTCTTTAATCATATCCAAATATCACGCTGTCAAAAGCACAATGTAAATAGGTTGATCCTACTGTCCGCAATCTTCTTCAGCTACACTTCCATTAAGTAAGTATATTATTTACGGGTTGAACATTTGAGCTAATGAAACCAAAAATTTTATAGAATTAAAAATAACATAGCCTACGGCTGAAAAAGCGCTCTTGAAACTAAAGACAGTGGAAAACAAGATAAAGAGATGATTTGCAGGCCTCGGCTGTGCGCGGTCAGAAAGCCAAACAAGCCCAGGCAAAAGAATGAGTAGTGCGCCGAAACTAACTTATATGGTCGATAGTGAAGTGATCCATGTAACCGGGCCACTCTCCAGGGCGTGACCAAATCAGCAAAAGGAGGGACAAATGTAAGCTACTCCCCAACAAAAACAAAGGATTTCGGAAGGCACATGAAAGAACGAATGAAAACGGAATGGCGTGCTGAAAGGCAATACAGTAGATACAGCGTGTCAGTGAGAAACAGCGCGTGCGCTGCCTAGGCGAGACCTAAAAAGTGAGATCAAAATATTCCTGAGGGCTGTTAGAATGGACTCGCAAAACTGCTGTATTACTCGAATATTACTCCATTGAAGGTTAGCATTGATATAGCTAATGCAGTATTATTGTATTGTGTGCATACGCAGGCAGAGGATGTAGGTATTATGTTTGTTAGGTTGACATCCCTGCCGCCATTTTGTTTCTCTTACACGCCATTTTCTATTACAATCGAAACTGTTACTTATTCATTTACGAGAAATGGTCCTTGGTAAGTTTAGTTTCTCCAATGTCGAAAACTCATTCATTATTGCATTCTTCTGCTGTTTCATCAAGGCCTTCTCCCACCTGTTTTATGGGAGGATGAGCTAGACGACCTTGGGCAGTAGATAGCTTGTGCCAGGCTGTGGAATCGAAACTCATATTCTGTACCTCCATTGTATTACGACAACTACCAGTGTTTTTCCATAATAGGCGGGTCTTAGAGGGATCCGCAACATACATAATGTAACTTTATGCTTTTAGGAGTCAGTCCCTCGTCAACCATCACAAGAGGCTGGTCAGACTGGACTCCACTGCAGTGTATCTTATGAATAAACTAGTCTATATGCATTCTCTACTGCGTCATCGACTCTTCATTGGATAGAAGGCTAATGGAGGTCTAGAGTGACCCGTGTGGCCCTAAACGGGTCACTTCCTTCAGCTGGCGCCCGAACAGGGACCCCACCAGGTGACCCATCTCGCCCGTAGATGGGTTGTAGGGGTCGGGTTTGCGTCTGGTCGGATGGGCGGATCGGGGTACCCCACACGATCGAGTCTGGTTCTCGCGGCTGCCCCGCCTGTCTGATCGGGCGGCTCCTCGTCTAGTGGTCATCTCGGCTGGGGTCCTGAAAAGTCAAAACCCTTGGATCTGACCGTTTTGGTCTAAAGAGTTGGCGGTGGAGAATAATCTTGTTCGACTTGTGTGCACCAGGTGAGCTCATCTTGATTCTTGGTAAGTGCGGCACCATCTTGGTTAACTTGGTAGGTCTGCAGACCCTTGTGATACGGAGCGTTTTTAGAACGTTCCGCCAGGCCACCTGGTAATTTGGCATACTCTTGAAAAGGCCTGGGGCTAGAGCCTATCTTGTTTTGGTGCAGTCTGTGGACTGACTTGTTTTGGTGCAGTTTCCGGACTGCTTCTTGAGAGCTCTTTGTTCGTGTTTTTGTTGTGTGTGTGTGTTAATTGAGTGATTAGTGAATGTGTCTGATGCGAAGATGCCTGGTTGGAGTAAAATGTGGTGTGTTGAGTGTTGTGGACGCTCTCCGGAGCTTCGGTTGGAGGAACGACAACCTGCGCCTCCAGAAGGCACTCCGAGTTTTGAGATGTATGCGAAGCATGGCATTGGCCCTATTATGTTCTGTACATTAACGCACAAATATACGAGAGACAATGCTGAGCTTCAGTGGCCACTAAATGGTACCTTTGATGAACAGAAATTTAATTATTTACAGGACAAATTATTTGCTAGAAGAAGTAGGCAGTCGATGTTTGACACTTTACAGGGATGGCAGAAGGAAGCTAAGCAGAGGCGTATAAAGGCCGAGAAGGCGTCTAGGAAGAAAGCAATGCAGACAGTTGTGCAGAAAGCAGTAGCTTATGATAAAGAGCGAACAGAGAATGGTATTGAATGTGCTGATAGGAAGTTTTGATTACAATGTAACAAGTCTTATGTGGTTAGAGAGGAAGAGGATCCTTTTGTGGAAGAACTGTTGGAAACACGTCCCCCACCTCCGTACGCCCCACAGAGATTATATCCTGATGTTCCGGCGTCCCAGCCTTCGAATGTCCCCCCACTTTCCTCAAGCCTTCCTGTGAGTTTGACAGCCTCGGCTCCTGCTTTGTCTATCTCTTCTCCGGTTCTACCAACTGCGAGTGTGGTGACTGCAGGCTGTCCCGCAACACCTGTTATTTCTGCCCCCGTTTTCTCCCCTTCTCTTACTCTTTCTACGCAGCCACTGTTGACATCGTCTCCTATGTCTGTTTCTACTATGTCGTCCCCGAGTCTTTCGTCTGTTGTATTGAGTAGTGTCCAGACACCAGCGCGAGGGTCAGATGCAGGGAAGTGGACAGCAGTGCGAGAACGAATGGAACAGGTATTGATGCGATCGAATGTGGGAGAGGAAGAGAAAAAGATGGTTGCGCATCAGGCAACACAGTGGGTTCGGAGCCCGATTTATAGTGCGGAGGATATATGGAGTGTGATGAAAGATTTTGATCCATTTGTACAGCAGCATGCCCTTCAACATATGTCGGCTACGATGATCAGTTTGTGGGAACAGTGTATTGGGGGCACCGCCCCTCAAATAATTTATGATATTCGAGATTGCGTATATTCGGCAGATCTGGCCCCTTTGGAAGTTCTTGGTAATGGTGGGACGTTGCTTGGTTATAGAGAAAGATTACAGCAACGTACTCCGGTTAGTATACCCCAGTATCTGATGAGGGAGGTGCATCCTATTTTTCACCCTGAGATCCCAGAGCAGCGGAATCAAAGAAATGAGGTGGCCCAACAATGGGTGGCGGCTCATTTTCAGGAACAGTGGGTTTATACTCCATGGAAAAGGTATTGGCCCTTAAAAGTCAGTTACCTGACCCAAGAAAGAATCCTACAGCATATTATAAGGAATTGACAGAGGCAGCCTCTTCATCGGTTATGACACTTGCGGATATAGAGATTTTCTTTGGGTTATTGGTCCCGGTGGATATATGGAGGCAGGTGCATACACAAGATCATAGGGTGGAATTGGGAGGTACTTGGGAAGAAATCAAAGGATGGGATGAGCGGAAGCCAGGTGAGAAACCTAGAGCCGAGATTTCGGCTTTGCCGAATCGCATCATTACGTATATGCACTCACTCATTCCACCCCGACGGGTGGATTGGGATAAGCTAACGGCATGTAAACAGAAGAAAGAGGAAAGTGTGTCTGATGTTTACCAATTTTTTTTTAAGGAGTTTTCTTGGATTTTAGTGGACAGGATTTGTCAGTGGAAAGGGGTGTTCGTTTGTTTAATAGGTTTGTTATAAACCTGCTTCCAGAGATTGCGGCCTGGCTGCAGGCGTCAGAGAGTACGTGGACAACATCCTCCCCTTCGGTGATATTGAGTATGGCTCAGTATTATGAGCATCGTGAAAATGAGGAAAAGGATAAGGTGGAAAAGAAAAATAAGAATTTGAAAACGAGGATGTTGCTGCAGCAAGTTGCCAGAGGGTCTGGAAGGGGACGTGGTGGTGGTGGCCCAACGCAGATAGGGCGAGGAGTTGGTAGAGGTGGTGCACCTCTTGGGCGAAATCAGTGTGCTTATTGTAAAAAGGAGGGACATTGGCGGAGTGAGTGCCCTGATTTATTGCAAAAACTTGCAGTTCCTGGCGGACGAGGTTCGCGAGGAATGGGTCATTATGAGACTAGCAGGGATGAGGCACCAGCAGGTGTGTCTACAGGGGGTCGTTCTGACTCGAATTATTTTGATGACCCCCGTGGGAGACAGTACTATCATGATGATTATGAGATGGAAGATGCTGCGGGGATGTCCTATGGCTAGGATAGCCAGGGAGAGGGACCAGTTAAAATTCCTGTAGATCAGCGTGGTCCTTATGTCACAGCAGATTTGCATGGTTCAGCACAGAAATTTTTGGTGGATACAGGTGCGATGAATAGCTCGGTTTCTCATACGCTGGTCCCTGGGGCAACCCTGTCTGGCCGTAATAGTGTTTCGGTAGGTTTTTCAGGCGTACCAGTTGTGAGCCCCATCTCTAAACTTCTTGCTTTGACACTTGGTCCTTTTACTGTGGACTCTCCATTTTTGTTAACGGCTAATTGTGGTGAAAATGTATTAGGATTGGATTTATTAAAAAGATTACATGCTACAATATCTTGTTCTCCAGATGGTATTTTTACGACTATTGGCCCTAATGTGGCTAAAGTAAAACAGTGCCTGGCAAAAGATGCACCCCTTCCTGCTGAATTTAAAGACGTGCCATCTTCTTTATGGGCCACAGGTGATACAGATGTAGGGCTGTTACAGATACCACCGGTTTCTATTAAAGTTAAGGAGAATGCTGTGCTCCCTCGTATTCCCCAGTATAAGATCTCACAAGCAGGGGAACGGGCTTTGATGCAGATTATACAGGACCCGATTAAAACAGGCGTGGTTGAGGAGACGGTGGGAAATGTGTGTAATAGCCCTATACTCCCTATTCTTAAGAAGGCACCATTGGATTCTCCTGATTCACATCCTGATGTTTATCGTTTTGTGATCGACCTCCGAGAGGTCAATAAGATAGTCGTTCCCCAGTTTCCAGTAGTCCCGGACATCACTGTCCTTTGAACGATGATTCCCTCCACAGCAAAATTCTTTTCTGTGATCGATTTAAAGAATGCTTTTTTAGTAACCCTATTCACCCCGATAGCCGTTATCTTTTTGGTTTTGCATTAGCTGGAAGAAGTTTCCAATTCTGTCGAGCTCCTCAAGGGTATACTGAAAGTCCCAGTATTTATAGTCAAGCTTTAAAAGGTCAATTGGACTCTCTCTCTCTTCCCGCAGGTAATGTATTATTGCAATATGTGGATGACCTTTTGATCGCCTCCGATACTGAAGAGGGTTGTCGGGAGGCTATGGTTAAATTGTTAAAGCATTTGGCGGACAAAGGACATAAAGTGTCTCTTTCCAAATTCCAATATTGTCAACAGCAGGTCACCTATTTAGGTCACCTGCTGTCGAAGGAGGGTCAGAGGCTGACAACAGAGCGAGTTGATGCCATTGTTAAGATGCCTGTCCCCGAGACACAAAGGGATGTGCGTGCTTTCATAGGCATCACCTCGTATTGTCGACAATTCTTTATTAATACAGCCTTTGCTTCGTTTAACGACTAAAGATGTGCATGAACCTTAGCCTTGGACGCATGAATGCCAGTATGCTTTTGAGCAATTGAAAGTTGCGCTTTGCTCTGCACCTGTGCTTGGTACGCCTGATTATAAGAAGCCTTTCGTGTTGTACGTACACGAAACGGCTGGGTGTGCGCTTTCGGTGTTAACACAAGCCTTTGGAGGTAAGCAGAGGCCGTGTGCTTATTTTTCTGCTACGCTTGACCCTGTCGCCAGAGCTCTCCCGAGTTGTTTAAGAGCCGCCGAGGTGGTCTCTATACGACAGTCGGCAGGGCTCGTCCTCAATCATGATCTCACAGTAATGGTACCCCATGCTGTGGATGTACTTCTAAACAAGACAAAAACGCAGCACCTCACCAGTGCTCGTCTGACTGGATATGAATTGACTTTGTTTGCACCCCATATTACTATCAAAAGATGTGCCAGTCTGAATCCAGCCACGTTACTACCCCTCCCTTCGGAAGAAAAGGACCAAGATGTCCATGATTGCTTGTTTCGCACCGAGGAAGAAACTAAGGGACGGGTAGACTTAACTGATGTTCCCTTATCTGACCCACAAGGGGAAATATATGTCGATGGTTCTTGTTTCAAATTGTCAGATGGCACTACTACAGCGGCGTATGCTATTACCATGCTGCGCACTGTAGTTGAGACTTTTCGTATTCCCTACCAATCTGCTCAAGCTGCTGAGTTGATGGCTCTTTTGCGAGCATGTGAGTTAAGTGAAGGACTGACTGTCAATATTTATACTGACAGCCAGTATGCCTTCGGGGTGGCCCATAATTTTGGACGCCTCTGGGCAGAGAGGATTCTTGACTTCACATGGAACAAAGATCCAAAAAGGTCCATTGATAGAGAGACTTTAGACAGCCTTGACACTTCTCAAACGATTGCTTTATGGGCCCTACATTTCACTATTGCCAATCACTGATGATGTAGGGAAAGGAAATGCCTTTGCAGATCAAAACAGCAAAAGAAACTGCTAGATCAAAAAGGACGAAAATGTTTGTGGCCTGCCTGCTAGATGGGTACCTCATGTTACCATATTTGAAAATACATTGGACAGCGTCAAGGAAATACAGTCTGAGGCAACAGTTGAGGAATTGGCAATGTGGCAGGAACGCACAGGGCGATTAGATGAGGGGTGCTGGACTGATAAAAGTGAGAAGCAGAGATGGATGTTACCCGACGCATACGTTTTCCCTGTAGTCACCATGGCACATGGCCCAGCTCATATTGGCGCCAAAGGAATTGGTAAATTAGTAGATCCTGTATGGCAGAATGATATTTCAAAAGTTGCTGCAAATTTGGTGAAACATTGTATGGTATGTATGAGGCATAACCCTGGGAAAGGTACCCCTACACCTTCTGGTAATTTTGCACCACCTTCTCTCCCTTTGAGGTACTTCAGATGGATTATATAGAGATGCAACGAGTTAATAATTTGAAATGTGTTAGTGGTGGTTTGCGCATTTAGCAAATGGGTTGAGGCTTATCCAACAAAAGAGAACACAGCCATGGCTACGACGAAGGCTCTCATAAAAGAGTTCTTCCCGCGCTACGGCTTGCCCCGATTGATCTGGAGTGATAATGGCAGTCACTTCGATGCCAAATTGATTCAATTGGTATGTGAAGGTCTGCACATTAAACAGAAATTTCATGCAGCGAACCATCCCCAGTCAGCAGGTTTGGTTGAGAAATATAATAGTACCCTTAAGCTAAAGATGGCCAAAATAAAGGAAAGTACCGGATTGCAATGGCCAGATGCGCTGCCCCTTGCTTTGTTGTCCACCGGATTTACAGCCCACTCTAGGACAGGGTTATCGCCATATGAAGTGATTTTCGGCCGTCCCGCGAATGTGTGGGGCGTCCCTAGGCCAAAGAGATTTTCCGAGATAGATTATCCTCTATTAGTAGACTACTTGTATGATCTTACTAAAAGTCTGCGTTCTATTCATCAACAGACCCAAGAGGCGCTGCCTCCAGTACCAGAAGGGCCTGGACACATCATACAGCCTGGCGATTACGTGCTCATCAAAAGCTTCCAGAGGAAGGAAAGCCTGGAACCCCGGTGGAAGGGCCCATTCTTGGTCCTCAGTGCAACGAGGACGGCAGTGAGAGTGGAAGGTCGGAAGAATTGGATACACTCGTCTCACTGCCGACGGGTTCCGCTCCCCCTCCCCTATGATCGTTGGGTGAAGGAGGGGATAGGAGACCATGAATGTGAGCAAGTTCCACGTTTTGTGCCCTTTTCGGATGCCCAGTTGACTTGGGTACAAACAGAAGAGAGTGAAGCGATCTTGCATGAGGCAGTTCCTCCAGAAATAAGAGCTGCTCAGGGTTCCTCCACATCAGATCATCAGGAACCTGAGCCTCGCTCTCCGACACCTGAATTGCAAATTCTTCACCGAGATGAGACGGTGCCTGGAGTAGAAAGTTACAATTTGCGTCCCCGACAGAAGGGTAGTGCACCAATGGATAAGTGAGTGTAGAAGGGATGGACTTCGTGGATAAGACTAGTAGAATGTTTCCTTGATTTTGTTTTTCTCTTTAGTTAGATACAGGATAATTGGTGCCCTGCCAGTAACACTAGACAGAATAAAAGTAGAGGGTGTTTTCTTTGAAAGGAAAGTGCCCCATCCTGAGGTTCGTGAACATTTGCTGATGAGCTGCAACAGTGTGGCTCCACCACCTGTGCTTCGTAGCACCAAGGATTGAACAATAGAAGCCTGCCAGGGAGGCTTGTGACGGACCCTGATATTTTTCCTTTTTGCACTGTTTTCCTTCTTTTTGTGTCCTTTCCACCATTGGTTCCAGTATATAACATTTCCTCCTCTGGTGCTTTTCATTTGTTACAAAAAATTTTTATTTGTTTGGCGAACTCGTGCAGACAATGAACAGTTTCTTGTTGCCTTACAGCCAAGACAAATGGGTTTTGAATGGCTTTATAAGTACAAAAAGTTTTGGATTGTGATCATGTTATTGTTTTTCCTGTTGGGGAGGGCTCTTCTGGATTCTAGAGTGCTCCTATGAGGATGCACCATTATGTATTCTTTATCAAACAGCTCTTTCTGATCGGGATAAAAGAACGGTGTGCAGTAATGTCTTTTTAGATACACATAGAAAATTCTTTGGAGATAATACGGCTTGTTACCCCATAGATTCCGTTACAAGTTTGTGGACAGCTTATCCATTGTCTTTAGTAAATTACACATATGTTCGCCCTCCTCAAATTGTAGAAGTTAAGGGAGAATTTGGTCTCGGTTATCCTGGACCTTGCCTATATTATAGGAAGCCGAGGGGGACAGGGTATCCCGGGTGTATGCCTGATATGTATTGTGGTGATTTGTATTTGGCTAAGAAAAATTTCACACTAACTGGTTGGCACTACCAAGATCTGACTGTCACTCAAGAAGCCGGTATCTATGCCGCGTGTTGCCCTGTACTAAACAGCACTGATACTTATTTGTATCTCAATTGTTCCGGAGAAGTAGTGTACAAAAATGTAATGCGCTTGGGAAATAAAGATGATCCTACAATGGAAGGGATGAGTACTAGGTATGCCCCATTAGATTATCAAGGCCCATTATATGCACATCCGGGTTTCTATTTTCTGTTGAATGGTACATATTCCAATATGTACAATGGAACAGAGGATGTGGCCTTAGGAATGGTGTTACCTCTTGGGGTACCCTGCAAGTATAGTACACCGAATATACGATGGGTAAAAAGAACATTGACTAAGGAATTCTGTGAGGGCGTTACTGATTTGGAAGTCAATAATTATAGCAATGGTATCACTTTTGGATATATCCTCTCCTCTATCATTACCTTTGGTGGTTCTGAGCGGGCTAGGGAATATTTTTGGTGTAAATTGCAGATTTTATCTAATTCCACAGTAGCAGCTTTAAGGGATATTACTACTCAGTTGGAAAGCATGCGCATATATTCTGAGCAAACAAGATATGCAGTCGATTTTATTCTAGCCAAGAATGGTGGTGCATGCAAGTAATATTAGACCAATGTGTAGTCGGTATTACGAATATGGAGAAAAATATTACTAAGCATATTTTAGACATTCTGGAAAATGTTCGGGGAATGGAGAGTGTTAATTGGAGCTGGTCCTTATTTGGTGGTTGGGGTTGGATTTTAGAAAAAGTGATATATTTCATCGTTATTCTCATATGTTGCTGCATTTTGATTCAGTGTCTCCCCTTGTGCTGTTCTTATTGTGCTACTTATTTGACTCCTAAGAGAATTTCGATTCATGATACCAATACAAAGATCCTGCTGAAGCATTATGTTAATAATATGATGCAAATAGATGAGGGAGTTTTCGGTTCCACTACGTTAGCAGCAGGGTCCCTTCTTGAATTCTCCTCTGATGAGGATGTATACGTTTTCTTTTGTTCTTTCCTATATTTGCCAGTATGCATAAATAGTAATGCATTTATGTCTATTGTTGCTTCGTTATTATTTTATACTCATGTGTTTAGAATTGTAAAGGCCCTCCCTTTTGGCATTAATAAAGAAGTATATTTTAGCTATATCATGCTAAAAGGAAGGTCTGTTAGAATTGACTCGCAAAACTGCTCTATTACTCAAATATTACTCCATTGAAGGTTAGCATTGATATAGCTAATGCAGTATTAATGTATCGTGTGCATACGCAGGGAGAGGATGTAGTATTATGTTTGTTAGGTTGACATCCCTGCCGCCATTTTGTTTCTCTTAGACGCCATTTTCTATTACAATCGAAACTGTTACTTATTCATTTACGAGAAATGGTCCTTGGTAAGTTTGGTTTCACCAATGTCGAAAACTCATTCATTATTGCATTCTTCTGCTGTTTCATCAAGGCCTTCTCCCACCTGTTTTATGGGAGGATGAGCTAGACGACCTTGGGCAGTAGCTAGCTTGTGCCAGGCTGTGGAATTGAAACTCATATTCTGTACCTCCATTGTATTACAACAACTACCAGTGTTTTTCCATAATAGGCGGGTCTTGGAGGGCTCCGCAACATACATAATGTAACTTTATGCTTGTTAGAGTCAGTCCTTTATCAGCCATCACAGGAGGCTGGTCAGACTGGACTCCACTGCAGTGTATCTTATGAATAAACTAGTCTATATGCATTCTCTACTGCGTCATCGATAGAAGGCTAATGGAGGTCTAGAGTGACCCGGGTGGCCCTAAACGGGTCACTTCCTTCAGGGCTGACCAATTAAGCCAAAGGCTGGCTGAAGGAGGTCAAAATATGTCTAAGTAAATCTTTATACAGTAGGTCAGCATAACCTATATAACATAATGTAAGAACATCAAACATTAAACTTTGGAAGGAACTCAAAGCTTAGAAAGATTAGAATAAATGCAATAGTCAGTCGTGCCATCACCAAAATGGATTTACGGGCAAAGACAGAGCATTTGATTCAGAGCTTCATGAGCACCTATGTTTCACTAAAATATTTTCCCAGTGAAGAAAAGTAAAAAAGATTTCATGTTCACATGCACATTCCTATTACATCATAAATTGTCACCCCATGGACGATAATACATGCATAAATGGCTACTAAATTGACTAACATGCAGTGCTTAATTTGAGCAGGTGCTTTCCGGTGCACAGAACCGGCACCTAATCCTCAGCACCGGCGCTTATAGCACCAACTAAGGATACACTCATATTCAAGGCACATGATTTTCCCCAGAATCACTGGATGTTGAGTCACGCCGAGACTCTAACCCAGTTCCCCAGCTCCGAAATCGGCAGCTCTAGCCATTAGGCCAAGTCCTCTCCAGAATAATAAGTGCTGGGGCTCTAGTCAGGAGGCATTTTGCACCAGCACATTTCTCCTGTTAGCGCTGCCTCCTGAGTAGAGCCCCGGCACTTTTTATTTTACAAATTAACCACAGCTAACATGGAATTCACAGAATAACTGCACAAATATTTCAGGGATCTGACAATTATGTAAATTCAAAGGAGGAGTTGTGGAATTTGTGTATTCCATGGCAGTTGAAAAAGTATCCAAATTTAAGCGGAAAATAAACAAGTACATTTCCAATTGTTTTTTTCTGAGTGAGAACTATAATGTAGTTCTACAAGTATAGGAAACATTGAGGATGATGAGTTTCTCAGGAGCCAAACAGAGAGTGGGTGTTATAATAGTTTGGAAGACAATCATCACAATCAAAATCTACATCTGCTCTTCTCTAAAGTGGCAGAGAACAAAGTCTCCTGTATCTGAGATGGGGCTGGTAACAGTGTTACTAGTCTGATCCGGGATTACAGATCTGAGGTAAAACCGTGGACTTAATACATTTTATTCAGAGACTCCTGCTGCTGAAAGCAGTCAAAATCTCAGATTAAAAATACAGAGGTGAAATGAGTAATTACAGGAAGAGCAATCAGGAGTTTGATTTCCGATAGTATTTCTTCATTTTTCAGGGGAACCTCAGGGTTCCACCTTCAACAACTATTAACTCTGCCACTAAGGAGTTACGTTACATCGGTAACAGTAACTATGGAGGTTGGGTTTAATAAGGCAAGCACTAGGGACTTCACAATGAAGAACTAAATGCTTAAGTGAGGGTACTGCGATTGGTTTGTGCAATCCCTTAGCCTAGATCATATTCCTTTCCGACTAGAATACCCAGAATACCATCATTCTAACCTAACAATTGAACTCAGTATTTAACCGATTTTAAAATGATCTGGAAACATCTTTTTAGTCTAGTGTTGGAACAACTGAACAGGCAAAGTATTGTAACTTCAGTGGAATGACCATTGCATATTTTACAAGTTGACAGTAGTGTTTTCTTTCCACTTTGCCCATAGGTTTTATACAAAAACCAAGCTGGGTAATACCCAGACTGAATCAAATTAACTTGTAGGTAAAGGACATGCCAGTAGAAGTGAGGGAAATCAGCAGTGATCATCGAAAGATAAGAAAATATAAATAGAAGAGGCGAAGACCCTTGGGACGCTATATAAAAGTCTACTACTCAGGTCTGATTATCCAAAGACCGACATTCTCTTCTTGAGCTGGGACAACGTCTAAGGAACATAAGATAAAGGTTCCATGTATAAACACACATGTCCACTATTTGATTGAAGGAAGCTTTTCATTGAGAGAAATGCACAACTGTTCCATCAACAACATTTTCATGTGGTGCATCTCTTCCTTCCTAGATTACTCGCACGCTCTATGGAAAGAACATTCATTCAGTTGAACTAAAAGGTGAAAGCTGGTAAAGCACACCATTTAATGTATCCTTGCAACCCTCTTGCATTGTGTCGTGTGAAAAGGAATGAATTCGTTACATGGATGAGAGTTCACAAACTTCTGATAAACTCAAAAAAACAGGTATTTGATGTTACTATTCACATGCTGAGGCTGAGTACCGAAATTAAGCAAAGAGGGCAGCTTTCCCCAGAAGACGAACGAAGAGACTCTATTGAATAGGTATTTGTACAATGCTTTCCGTACACCCTGCTAGGCCCAAAAAGTTTTTTGGGTGGTCTAAGTGCATTATTTATCGCTTTACTCCCCATACTAGATTGCGAAACGATCAGAATTGTATCAGGCTCCTTTAAGAGTGCTTGCTAAATAGAACAGAAAGATCAAAACAAGAATACACTAGCATTACCATAAGCACTCGAAGAGGTGCCATTTGTTTACCCTGCTGGTTATGTTTTATGGCCACTGCTTTTTTCAATATTAGGTGCCTGAGATCCAGTTGCAGTGTGCTTATGACTGCGCGAATACTTGCGGTATTTGGTGTGCCAGGGCAACCTGTATTCCATTGTAAACAAGTGCGCTGTGTTACAGTTATCAGGCTCAATCTGCCCTACAAAGAGAAATGAAATAGCCTCAAATCAAAGCAATGTCTTGGCCTCGGGAAGGCAGGGGACCCCAAAACCCTCTTTGCTGATCTATGTGCACCGTCTTGTATTTCGACACTGTGATCAGGTTTAAACACCATCACTATAGTATTCACTTGAAAATCAATGCACTTCTGTATTCCTGTGCATAAGCAGCCATTCCGCCCCAGTTCCTACTCTTTCCAGTACACCACCACAGCCTTCATTTCTACCACTCTCTGATCCCTCTATGCCATTATAGTTTTCTCCATCTGTATCCTGTGTAGCTTCACCATTAAAGTCACCATCAATAGTCTGGCCCACCCTTATTATGTCACCTGTAGATGAGACCCCATGAATAGCACTTATCGAGCCCTTATTATTATGCACCACATGCTCCAAAAAGTCAAGAATCTCCAGTTTCATTTTTTTTTACCAGACATAGCGATCCGTATTGCTTGCACCACCCTCTGTCACTCAACGACTGGGCCTCAATCTAGCCCATCATCAAATGTTGCACCAGCTGAGAGCGCTTCCTCACAAGCTCCTTCCCCTCTGAGGCCAAAGGCAGTTGGATCCGTTAGTCAGACATAAACACCAGTTAAGCGGATACCTGTCTAGCAAGCCAAATCCGGTTTTCAGGCTTTTCAGATGTGCATGCACACCACCGATTTCTCTCTCAGCAAGGCCTGTGCTTTGGGCAATCCACACCAAGCCACTTGCCATTTTGAAACTCCAATGCAGGCGTAGGAGGCCTCTGTCCCACAATTCACCTGGGCCGCTAGCTCCTCGGACATGCTGGGTGCAATATCCACCACTGCAACCTCTCTTCTTTCTGATCCTACAGCTCGAAGTGAAAACAGGCCTCATGCACCAGCAACCATCAGGTGGGAGCTGCGAAAAAACAGAAATACATTTGCTGCCAAGCTCCATGTCTCATAGCCCGAAACTAGGCTGGGGTGGTCCTCCCAACCTTAGGAACAAGCAAAGGGGCTTCAAACACAGTCACCTCCTCCTAAGTGGGGATTATTTGGTTGAAATTAGCACAATCTGAACAAAGTATTCTGACAACGCCAATGCTACCTTTAGGATTAAATTGCCTGGTCAATCCAGTCTGCAGGCACGCTGTACTTGCCTAAAATTCCAAGGTCTTTCAAGCAAGGTTAATAAACTCATCTGACAATCTCAATCTGAGATTAAGACCCCTACAACATTCAAGTCATCGGAAAAGCACATTTATTTTGGAATGGAGCTCGAGAACGAACAGAAGAGGGCACGTTTCAAGCCAATAAAGAAGTCAAGTCAATAAGGCTACCCTTTATCAGGACTCTACTATGTTGGGAAAAGGAGGAAACTATGATTTCTAGACAATATCAACCATCACGCAACAGATTTCTGGTAAGCGTTTGGTGCTACTACAAAGGCACTGAGATTAGCAGTGCTCATAGATCAACTTTTGCACATCTGGTGGAAGAGCAAAAATGTCCACGTCAAGTAAAATGATTGTTGGTCCATTCAAACTAAGGACATGGCACAGGGTAACAAATAAGATGTTCTATACTACTGCTTTCTAAAGGATAGTTCATACAGCACCTATCATGGGCGTGGTTTTATTGAAACAAGTCAGCATCTTACCTTCATTTCAGTGAAAAAGACTCATCAGTCCTCTGGGGGGATGGAACAATTTAAAATCACCAACACCTCAGCAGACGTTTTCCTGTGTCACAAAAGGAAATAATTTCGTGGCGCAGAAGAAAGCTCAACAAAATTTTGGCTTTTACGAGCTGGCAAATTCAAGTAAAATGGATGAACAAATGCAAAAACTAAAGACCACAGCCCTTCAATATCAGTCACAATTAGTGATAAAATACCATTTGACTAAACTCGAGGCAACTGAGTTAAATCAAACTACTCAGATTGGTAAATTGCTTGCTAGTCTTCGTTTAGATGGCTACGATTTTACATGGCTGCGGTCCTAGCGTGTATTACCATGAAAGTATACTCAGAAATTGGGTAATTACCTTCAGGAATATGACACCAGATGTACAAATCTTGGCTAGTCTTAAACCACACCGTTAAACAATTTCTCTGTAAGGCAGACTGAAAAATATTATAAGTAATTGTATTGTTGAAATGACTTTGCCCCACACCGAAAGAAACCTGCATTTCCAAACATAATGCAGCCGACTACATATTTATGAAACTCACCCCAAGGCTACTCTAATCTATCCAATCACATGTGGTGGTATTTTATCAGGTGGATCGAACGAGTCCCATGCGGGTATCCTTAAGCTTGCATAAAAATAATAGGGGGGTTGCCCATATAAAAAAAGCCTATTAGAAAACAGGATACTTTTCCAAACTAATGAATCCAATTCATTTCTAAATCTAAATTTCTAGGGCACAGCAGGAAAGAAACAGCAGACTCGCATCTTGTTTTCCAGCTTTGCACGGTTGTACAGCAGGTAGTAAACATTTCTGAAGTACCAAAGGTATTGCCCAGTGCATGAGTATCATATTCTTTGTAACGAATGTGTTAAAGCAGCACTGTACAATAAAAACAATGCTTTGAAGTAATGACCAGCGAGCGTTGCCATGATGCACAGTTTTGTAGCAAAGTGAAAAGAGTTAGCGGTCTGCTTATTTCCATGGGGCTATTGATCAACTCTGGTGAAACACGCCCTCAGATGCCAATTCCTATAGATGCTTGGTCCACTCGCACATTAAGGAAGCACCTCTAAAGCAGGGTGCATGTACACAGCCTTGGCACTGTGAGACTATAGACTGCCCCGTGCAGGATTTACCCCGGCTCAAGTTTTGTTTTCCATTAAATCACTACCAACACACAGCTGAAGCTCATGACCGATAGAAACAACATTGTCACTCTCGCCCAATGAGTGTCTGAGTTTCATCTGAAACATCTTCCAGCTAATGTCAAAGTTAATCCGCAGAAAAGAGTTTCTCATGCCATTGCTAAAATGCTCTGAAGTCCTCCCTCTAGAATGGATTGTTAAACTACTGGCCAGACCAATCTACCACAAGGCTGTAAATTCAGCTAACTAATTCTACTTCACTCTAGAAAAGTCCCTTATCTTGCGCTTCCTATTAAGTAATCACTAAAAATGTTCAACTCAAAAAGCTGTTTAAGACCAGGGTATCCTCAAACCTGACCGACTGTGGTGATCTATCATAGCACAACTAGCCAACCGCTTAAGTCTCGTCTAGCCCCTCTCAAAACTCTCCTTCACTCTGCAGTCAAGCTGAATACCAAAACAATAAAGTTCAACAGAATGACTTCCTTTCTGACCTCCCTCAAATGGCTAAAACTGGAATATTACTCTACCTAGGAAACAGCATATCTGATATACATGGCCATGCACTTACACCTTCGCAACCCATCATAAAAATTAGAACGGTCAGGTAAAACCAGTTCATGAAGCAAGTCTACACTACTTGTCATAACGCAGTGCATTAAGAAAAGTACCACCCTCTTGCGTACGGTCAGAAGGAATACTCCAAGAATATAGAACACCATTCCCATCTATCATTTGAAATCCAAACTAAAAGTTTATCAGCTGAACTTTACACAACATGGCACAGTCTGACATGTCAATATGGATTTCCTTGCGGTCAACATTTTCACTAGCTGGTTTACAGTTGAATTTTCTCCACGCTTTCCGATGCCTGAGCAGTAATCCCTAAAAACAGTTAACGTCTGTAGATTATTTTGCTTTTCTTTCTATTTTTATTATGTCCTTCCCTATTTTTATACTATCTGTTGTAAACCCTGAGCGTTAACTGTGTAAATTCTTTCCTTGCTTTATTGTGTACCCAATACGTTAAGCCCGGAGCTACATAAAAATAACAAATAAAATACATAAATCATGAATTAAAATTCACACTTTTCAACAAACGTCGAGTAATCCAATTTTTCTGACATTACTGGGCACTGACATTGTTACACACAGTCACACAAAGAAGGATGGAACTGTGCACAAAGACAGACAACATGTGAAGGGAGCCAGTCCAAGTTGCAGTAAACACAAATGAATATTAGTTCTATTCTTCCATGCTGGGATTACCCCACTCCCCTCTTGCCGTGACAATTTTTCATAGGAAAAAAATAGTCACAATAATTCGTGATGGAGAAGGTGGACTGGGTGTTCCACAAGCCTTTTTCCATTTCACAGAGGTCTTATGCACAACACAAAATACAGACCAGGAATATGTAACTACCCTGGCATTATACGACTGTGTTGCCCACTCTGTTTGTAGTTCAATCCCCACTCCGTGATGAGGTGGTGGTGCTAAACCTCAATCCTCTCATACCCCACCCACATTCACCATTTGCTTGCAGGATGTCGGCCCAAATGAGACCGGGTAGCAGAGGTTTTGTCCCTCTATGTCTTCATCTCACGTTATGATTAACAGTTCCTTGAATCCTATGCTCTGCTGCATAAATTGAACTCGCCCTCCCCCACCGATACCCATTGTGCCAAATACCATTTCCAATATTCTTCTCGTTCACAAGTTTCTATGAAGTGTCCAGATTATATCTTGCACTAATTTTCTTTCTCATGTGTTCATTTTGTATAGCACATTGGTAAACGCACTATATAAACAATGAAATGAGTACGGTGGTGCACGCTACCCCTCACTTCTTCACTGAATACAGTGAACTCAACCACAGTTGAGAAACGATGCAGTAGTGTTGAATCTCAAATAATGAAGGGACTTTAGTTTGCTGCGAGTTGAAGCAGTTGTCTCCTAATCTTCCTTCAAATAGTAGGACTTCAAATAAACGCTCTTATTAGAAGACCTAAATAAGCACTGAAAAAAGCCAATTGGCTTGAATAGTGAATATATATATATATATATATATATATATATATATATATATATATATATATATATATATATATATATATATACCTCCCCAACAGGTTTCCACAGGGACCCCACAATCTAAGGGGAGAAAAGGAAAAGCAGCACAGCCAGGTATCTGCAGCTCGGTAAGTTTATTTCATTAATCAAAGCATGACAACCAAAGTGCACAACAGAGACCAACACGTTTCGGCCAGAGCCTTCAACAGGGGTACGGGGGGGGGGAGGGGGATGGGAGGAGGAGGAGGGAGGGGGAGGGGAGAGAAAAACACACACGCACACATACATACACACACACACACACACACACACACACACACCTGCAAGAGTGAAAGCTTCCCTACCAATACAGCACAGGTAGCTGCAGCATCAATGCAGGCTACATACACAAACCCAAACCCAAACCTGCAGCTGTACAAGCTTCCCTTACTCTTGAGGAGCTTTGCGTTTTCATACTTTCAAAGTCAGTAAACCATATGAAAAGGCTTGTGTTCTAGTGGTAATGAGTACATATAATGTTACAGCCTTGTTGGTAGTATTGTGTCCTGTTAAGAAGGATTCCAATGGAGCATTGTATTTGATGCTCATTGCCTCACATGGTGTATTCCTTGTATCTTCAAAGACCACAAAAAGCATAATGTGCACAGTTTTGGCAGTCATCTATGGAGTTTTTTCTCCACTTCAGGCAAGTATATCTGGTGTATTGCGCAGAGTGCTTCAATCCCTATCTAGACTATTGTGTTCAGCTCACAAAGCCTCACCTGAAGTGTTGCACCTACATTTGAGGCTTCTTCTGATATACTGTGGCCCAAACTAGAAATCACCACCTGCATACCGTGTTTAGTGATGAAGGTCACATCTACAGGTATGAGTCCAGTTCCGGAGACCACTTTTATAGCCTATTTGTTTTTAACTTTTATGAAGCAAACATTCAGCCAAAAAAAGGGTTAATTGGTGCTGAAGGTTTCGTAGAGAGAAAAACCAGACCCAATCGCAGGTTATACCCATAAGACAAGAACCAAGTTCTTGAGGTGCTTTTTCAAGGGGAGAAATGGTTCTGGCAAAGGACAAAAGCAGGCAGAGTGTGCCTGAAAGCCGAGATCAAGACAAACAAGCATTGGCATAGCCAATAGGTCTCGCCTTTGGGACCTTATAAGTGTTTAGTTATCCAGCACAATATCCTTGGTGCAACATCAACTGTTGCATGGCTAAACACCTATAAGGTCCCAAAAGAGTTGTCGCATGCTGGTGACTTGTGACTGCCAGAAGTGCTCGGTTTTTTTACTTTAATTAATAGATGCAAATACGGGTGCTTGCAGTTCTCATTTACAGTATTTAGAAACTGCAGAATGGGAACATATGCAAAACCGACCACATAGCTCGACAGGGCAGAGAGGCACTGCGCCAGACGGGAGTGCGCCGGAGGGGGCTCAGCTTCAGCAGACATGATCTTTGCCGTCGGGGCTCTTCTTGGCGTTTTTTAGCTAAGCAAAATGTATAGAGGGTGAGACATGCACTCCAGCTTGAATTAGAAGGGTAGTGAGAACAGTTTAATAAACTGCCAACTGAACTCAATACGTATTGCTGTGAGCTTTAATGAACAATAAGTGAAGAATTGGCAAGTATGATTCATTCATAGTAATGTATCTGTATGTAACAATTGACGCCACAGTGTTACTGCTTCGCAGCACCGTAAGGAGCATGTGCTAAGTCAATGACACTCATTTTATCGAGCTCGGAAGGTTAAAAGGGGGAGTTGTCCTGCCCGGATTCGGTTCAGTGATTTGCAGGTGACGCACAGACTTCCGGGGAATGCTCATCAATCGTTTTATGCAAGAGGAACGGTGCGAGAGAATGAGAGCGCGCAGAAAAGAGTGTGAGGTTGAGAAAGACAGAATAGAAAACCATGAAGCAGAATTAGAGAACGGGGGACCGAGGGAGAGAAAAGGGGAAAGAAAGAAAGAAAGAAAGAAAGAAAGAAAGAAAGAAAGAAAGAAAGAAAGAAAGAAAGAAAGAAAGAAAGAAAGAAAGAAAGAAAGAAAGAAAGAAAATGTGGGAAAACGTGAGAGTGAGACAGAGAGGGAAAGAAAGATACAAGAGAGTGAATGGAACAGAAAGGCAGTGAGACAGAATATGAAAGAGACCAAGAGTTTGTGCGTTCCTAGGGGATAGTGGTCTTAAAACCAAAGAGATAGGCAAGGAGGTTAGAATGGGTGTAGGGTCCATACTATATAAATATCGCCTTGAAAAGGGACATGAGCCTCCCCTCAATAGAGCTCGGCTGACTAGAACCCAACACTCTGACATCCAAGTGCCATCCGAGGCCTCATGGCTTGGTCCCCATTCGTAATGACTTCCAATGTACAATGATTGTGCCCAGGCAAGTATGAATTAACATGTATAATCCCACAAGACACAGATGTAGGCCTATGGACATTTTTCTAATCATCACTAACCCAAAGCCAAGCTTCTGGACCCTTTTGTTCCTCTGTGACCTGAACTGAAGTACTTTCATCCTAGTCCAAGGGGCAGCTAGTCTGCCGTAGAGCAAAGAGTTAGGGATGCGCCTGCTAAGATAAGCCTTACATTCTTTCCCTTAGAGAAATACAATGGCGAGCAATGGCTCAATTGTGAGAAAAGACTACAGATCCCAGAATGCATTATGTTATTTAAAAAAAGCACAAGACTGGGACACAGAGTCCCAGTGTCATATGGTAGCTCTAATGAGGATGAGCCCATGCAAGCAGCTGTCCTAGTCCCCTCCTTTGTGCTTTAGCAGTAGCAAAGCACAGATTCATTAATTCTGTTTTAGTACAGTAGACACCCCCAGTTAATTTCAGGGGATTTTTTTATGAGCCACCCTACACAATGAGTTGTTTTGCTACCTTGCAGATGCACCACAAAAATCATTGGGCGGTTGCTTTCAATTAAACAAAATCCGGATGACAAGCCTAAATTTATCTGTGAGGGAGGGGGAATCTCTAGAGAAATGGAGTACATTGCACATGTCCAGAGTTACGTGTGCGCCTTGGATAACATTTCCTAATTTGCGTAGCTCCCTCAGTTAATCAGCGTGCACGTTTTAGGACCCTCTGACGCAAAACACATAGGCCTCTTAAAAATAGTCCTTTATGCAGAGCAGCTAATGTGCATTACGGTACCACTGCTGTTATTTATTCGGATGAATAATTCCCTGAAAATGTTTCCTTTATTTTGGTCCTGTGTTAGATAGATTGCATTCTCTGCACTCAATTATAAGTGTGCTTTGTCGGAATTCTAGCTGAGCCCAGCGAAAAAAAGATTTTAAAGAAAAGAGCGCATGCATTATTTATTCCCGGCACTGAGCATACTCGTGGAATCCCAGTCAATTTCCATCATTATGGAATATGGAAATGAAATGAATAAGAAACAACTCGGCTGGACACGTTGCATTGTCGCGCGCTTGCGGAGGACGCAGCAATGCGCTGAGCGCACGCGGAAAACGATGCCAGATAACGGAGATAAACACCGCAACACATCTGAATATCCTACGCACATTTTACATTTTCAAAGAGCCCAGGTAGAATGGCTGGATTATTTTGGACAGAACTGCTCCATTTAGTAGATTAAACTAAAACGGTCGCTCGTGTTGGAGCCTGCTTGGTATTGGCATATGGAAATCCTGACTGGTAAAAATAATTTGACAGAAAAATACTGCTTGAAAAAAAATGACCCAGAACAAGACAGGATACTTCTATTGTATCTCGTAAGCACGCCAGAAATTAAATGAAAGCCTTTCCGAGAACGTGGAGTCTAAAAAGCTATTTTTAGAGCCATCGGGGTTCCCAAGGGAACACATCCCAAGAGTAGAGGGCAGTAAAGTCATTAGTCACAGGATACTGACACTGAGGGCATGTCTGGTGTTTAGCTTGCGGGAGCGAACAGCAGCAGGCGCGATAATTGCTAACAGATGGCGCCGCTGCTCGCTCCCGCAAGGGAAACGCCAAACGTGCACGCGTTGCAATAGAAAGCAATGCAAAACGTGCACGCTTTTTGCCAAAATGCTGATCGATTCCAAGAGGTCCCCTCCTATGCAGCTGTAGCGCATGCGCGCTGCGTAGGCGAGACCTAAAAAGGAGTACCGGCTTACTTTTGTTTTAAAAAAGCAGAACTTTAACAGACCAGGCATGGACAACTGTAAATTATGGGATGGAATACAATGTACCAGCGTTTTCCTCAAAAAGACAGTGACACTACAGTGGATGCTTCTAGATGTAATACTCTGTTATTAAGATATACAAGTGAGGACAGGAAGAAAATGTAATTTCTGGAGGACATGAGAATCATTTTAGAGGTCCCCTCAGCACCATTATGTAAAACCAGTAGCAATGTCTGCCAGAATTTGGTCAGACCAAAAGAATGAATTAACATAATTAGTTCATGCACCGACAGTCACTGCAGCCACTGCTCGGAAGCCTAAATGGGTATGGTAAGGCATAACTTTCCAATTTGCCTCAAGAGGAAAAATTAAATAGAGGAAACCACGGGAATCTGATAAGAGAATCCAAAGTTCGAATCGTATTTGAAGACAAGGCATTTCCCACATTGGGAGGTACCAGGCATATGCCAAGTACAGGAGGCAAAATCTTGATGCCCATAGGTCAGCACTCCCACCAGTGTCCAAAACCCATTTATCCAAGTTAAGTTTGAGGCAGTAGCCAGTCATCAAATTCCTCACCTCAACCAATTCATGATTTGGAAGTAGCTGCCATGGAGCCACCAACTTCGGAACAGAGGAGGATCAGAGTATTTTCTACATGCATTAAAAAGTGGAGGCAATGGGACCAGAAGAGTTTAGCTAGAGTGTAGCCAGTGGCTCAATACAGATGTTAAATATGTATAATGAGAGAGAAGATCACTGAAATGGAATGGGTTGCTGAGATGAAGGGGTGGCAGCAGGGCACCCTTTGTGTGCACTGCACCTCAAATCCTAATTTCCTGCAGAGAGTAGAGTTTAGAGTCCAGGTTTAAAGACAGAAGCGGCAGCACTAATATTCAGGAGAACCTTGAGCACGGAATGCGCTTCTGAACATCTAAATGAAAGGCACTACAAAAACAGCACAGCCTTACACTGAAAGCACAGATTGGGCTAGTATTTTGCTAAGTTTTTTTAACCGTCTTTGTAGAGCAACAAGACCTTCTCCAATTTGCCAGCTGTATTACACTTGGTACTTGTGCTAAAGGATTTGTGCCAATTTCTAATCTTGATGCAGAAACCGAGGAGAAAAGTTACCTCAGGCTGAAAACATGAGTTGCCCTCCCTTCTATCCCCTCAAATAATCCTTTCCAATTTTCATACCACCACATTTGTTAAAACAGGGAAGTAACAAGTAAGACATCCATGTAGAACGTTTTAGAAAACCGATATATGGAAGAGAGACAATTAAATCTAATTTTATGTCAAGACACAAGTATACAGCAGCCTTAATCATTAAGCAATAACTGGTATGAATGGGAGCGGATGAGGAAGGAGAAAAGAGGAAAATGAGGGAAGGTGGGGTGACAGTGAATGAAGTGGTAGTTGGTGAGGTTCATATGAGGAGATACTGAGAATGAGGGGAGGGTGTACTATGAAGCGGTGAAGAGGGGCGAGAAGTTGAAGTGGTGAGGATGAGTGAGAATGAGGCTAGGTTGAAGGCGAAGCTTAGATTGATGTAACACCGGGTGGAGGTGCCACATTGGTTGGCGGACAGGGAGATATGTGTGTGGTGTGTATAAGAATGTGTGAGGTTGAAGGTGAAAGGAAGGGTAAAGGAAGGTGAAAGGAGGGCGAGGTTGGAGGTGAAGGCGAGACTGAGCAGGTGCTGCAGTGAAGTTGATGCCACAGAGGATTGTTACTGACCCAGTACCCACTTAGGGAATCAATCAGTCTGGAGCTGGTGTGTGGGATCCTTCAGAAAGAGTAGAGGTGAATGCTCCCAATTCCAGCATATGAATTCATTTCTTTTATCAAAGGATTCACTAAAGGACGAACATCAGTGCTACTGGTAAAATGTCTGCCTTGGTCTTAGCACGCATTAGCTGCATTACACTACTAGTACCTTTAGAAATGCACTTTGCTGTAGTTGTGCTTCAGAGTAGACTATATGAAATCTATAATAAAATGGTTTATGAGTGAATGGGCTTGGCAATATCTTGGCATCTTACTCTCTTTCAAGAACATTCATAAAATGGGGTGTAGCAACAGCGAGCAAGTTCCACAAAGTAGCAGCAATTGCATGCGTGCAAGCACATTCGACAAGCAGGAGATATTCTGTAGGCGAGTTTCTTTGGAAGCAGTTCAAACAAGCTTTGCGAAGCACAGACTTCCTAGGTAAAAAAAAAAAAGCCAGCACATAACCATCATCACGCACGTGTTGATCATGCTGTCATCATAGCTTTCATTTTAATTCACAACTCTGGAATCAGTCAAAGTCGACATTTTCTATCATAAACTTAAATTGTTCGAGCTCCTCAGCTACAGCGTCTAATTAGAAAGATGAAAAACAAATATAATCAAATAGGGCGAAACAAATATAATCAAATAGGGCGAAACAAAATTTGAAAACACGCTAGTAATTTTCTTTATAGTCGCTTGCTTTAATACAGTTAATAGGAGCCCGGGTAATCATCGCTACTGGCAAAGTATCCACTGGTCTAAACAGGTCTGCTTCCTTTGTGCTCTGTTCTTTGCCAGATTATAGCGTCATACATTATTAACATTAGAAGCCGGGTGAAAGGGGTTGAACTGTAGGACGAAAACATTTCTTGAGGCACTCCGCAACAGAGAAAAAGCCCAGAAATATTGCTTTCACATCAACTTTCATTTGGACTGGAACAAACTGTTTTTGTTACGGCATTAAGAGGATATGTTCAAGTATTACAGCTGAAGAGAACACGCAGCTTTTATTTGAATAAGGAAGGAGGTCTGTCGCAGAGGCAGGAAATGGATCAGAAATGACAGACTGGATGCAGCTGTTGCAAAAGCTGGCGCGATGGTTAAACGGGCAGATGAGTTTCACTCTGCATCCATCCCCAGTTCATACTGCAACCACATCGCAACCGACACAAACTTAAACTGTGTACAGCTACTGCAAGTATGAAGGAATTTCAAATATAACAGAAAATTTGTGTTGTTAAATCTAATAAAATATGAAATGCTAAAGATACAGTGCTAGCATAACCATTAATTCGAATTAGGTCTGTCTTAATAAAATCAAAGATTAGAGACCGCTGGATGCAGAGGTCACAAAATTCACACACCAGTGCAAGTAAACCAAACAGGGTAGGGGCATTCTGATTAATGAAAATCAGGCTTCAAGAGAATAAAGCCAATTTAGACAAGGAAGAAAAGAGGTCACAACCTATGGAACAACTCACAAACCTTGAGTAAATCGACCCCATCAAACAGTTATGAACTGGTAAATCTTTCCCTTTCTCGTGGAGTATTTGTAGAGTACAGTAACATTTTCAGACGTAAAGTCAGCGTAGATGTGATGGAGATACCAGAGGGAGACTAAGTTTCAACAAATTGCCTTATATGTATAGCGTGAGCAGATTTTCAGATTTTTAAAGTGAATATTTTGCTGCATTCTCAAACGGAGTGTTTTAAGTATGAAGTGAAAATCTAGTGTGCTGTGGCTTCACTGTTTTGCGGCAAAATGCTAAAGGGATGGCTTGTCAACTGCATTTGCACATATGTGAAAAAGGATGAAGAGGAGAGAAAGCGAGAGGGGGTGGCCTAACGGCTAGAGCGTCGACCTCGAAGCTGGGGAACCGGTTCGAGTCTCGGCTGGAACATTCAACATCCTGTGATTCTGGGCAAATCACTTAATCTCTCCGTGCCTAACAAAAATGAACGTGTCCGTCTGTAACCCAACTGGTGTTCATGTAAAGCGCTCTGATATCTTCGGGTCGAGTTCGTGCTATATAAAACTCCCAATAAAAAAAGGGGAAAGATGGGAATAGTGTGAATATGAAAGAGAATATGAAAAAGAAATTGACTAAAAAGTAGAGAACACAGCCAAAGAGGGAAAAAGGTAGAGACAAAGGGAGTGTGAAGAGAGTCCGGGCATGAGAGTAAAAGGTAGCGAGCATGCAAGAGTAAAAGGGAGAGAGAGAGAGACTAAAAGGGAGAGAAAAAAGATAGCGAAAGAAAGGGACAGAAAGAAAGAGAAAGTGAGGGACAAAGGGAGAGAAAAGAGAAAGTGCGACAGACAGGCAGTGAGAGCGACAGATTGAGTGTGAGATCAGATGAGAGTGTGAGAAAAAACCTGAAACAGCCAGAGAAAGTTAAAGAGCAAGAGAGTAACGTTGGGAAGTGTCAAGTGGAAGAAGGCAGCGCTGCTTAAAGGATGCAGAGCCAACAAAGCTCTCTCTGAGGTGGAGAAAATACCAGGTTTGTACAGGGCATTTCCTCAGTTAGGAGTGAAGTCCCCCGCTTGGCTTTTCAGTCAAATGCCCATGTTTCAAGTAGTCTTGATTTATAGTCGCTGAAGCTAGGTAAAATACAGGTTCTCACATGTTTAGAGAGAGGGTAAGTAAGCTCCACGACCTCACTTAAGCCTAATGTTAGCAATGGTGACAATGGCAAGCTTCACAAATGAAGACAAATGTGCAAAGTCACTTTAAATACCAGAGTGTATGGATGAGTGAATGACCTTGGAACATTATGTGAGCATAACTCCCACACTACAAGTAAATTTGACATTATCAGTAACCCAATTGGAATAAAATGCTAGAAAACCAAGGAAGAGACCCTATTGCTTTAGGTTAACAGGCATTTCTGATTCACGCCACCAAACAATGTTGAGTTTGAGGTCAAAGATGAGTGCAATCTTTCTCAGAGAATGTTAAATTCAGTAGCTGAAGTAACAATATTTTGATTAGGTGACGGCTAAAATAACGAGGTTCACATGCTATATTTTTAGTAGCCACAAGCCTTATGAGGCGAGGACGAAAAAAGAGCATGTCCCCTCAACATACAAAATAAAAAGATTGCTGAAGCTCCGTTGTGGCCTTCAGGAAAACAAAATCCGAATGTTGTGATCCGTGTTCTTATTAGTGTTTGCAGAATTATCAGCACAATCCATAAAATGGCCCTTAAGCTTTACCAATTAAGAGATGGCAGTTCAGTTCTTTCTATCCATGACGGTGGGTTAACAGACTAAAAGCTTTAACTCATAAGTCCACATTTACTCAATGATTTGACTTGTGTATTATAAACATGCCAAACCAGGAGGAGACAATTTAAAAGTGTACGAAGCATATGTTCCATATTCAGTGCTTAATTGGCGCAGGTGGTTTCCGGGGCTTGGCACCAGCCCTTAGCTGTCAACACCGGTACATAGTCTTCCACATGGTGGCGCTGTTTGTCAAATTAAGAGATGTGCACAATCACAGTTATTTATTAATTCAATATACACTAAAAATGACTAATACCAGCCGCCCATGCCATTTTATAGTTTTGCGAAGCCTGAAATAGTCTGCATTGTCACACTTGTAGGAGTGTGATGGTTAGTTGTGTTGCTACCATCATTAGCAGCGATGGCAGGGGTATTGTGGCCTCCTGGCACTTATTTCTTTACAAATGAAGCACTGTCTATGTTAGGTATGCCAGATGTACCGAAGAGCAAAAAAATGCTGATTTAGTATGAAAACAGAAATTGACTTTGCACGTAAGAGCTGGGCTTCATGCATAGGACTTAATTCCCCATGTTAATCATCATGGTACCCTGCAGGAACCATGACAGAAATATGTCAACATTCAACCTAAAAAGAATCGCATCTTACTTGGTTCCAGTATCTGTGAACAAGCAATATTCTAGGGCCACTAACCCTCATACCACATGAGAAAGTGGCATACCCCCTCCTATTTACTAGCCATCGCTCTTTACATGAGTTCCAAGACCGTAACTTTATATTGTTGGCCGTGGCAGCCAGTTTGCTACACAGTGCATAAACGACAGAGTAGGTGTCACAAATGTTCCGTTTATCTGCACCTACAATGGAAGAAAAATACACAAAGTGACAATATAACGCATGAACACTTCTACTCTGTTTTTCAAGTTTGTCTACGGATGTATGGCACCAATTCAAAGGCTCAAAAGGAACTAAAAAAACAAAGAATGCTTATCAAAAAATTAACCATGTGAGGACCTAGGTTTCTATATTTAACTTATGCTGCACCTTCACTGCTTTAAGTGAACTCCATGTTACAGAGGTCAACTCTCCACATCAGGTAATTAAACTTCTGGTAAATTGCACCAGAACTTTATGTACTGAACAGTCACCCAAATTACAATCATTCTTTTTGTGATATTAACAGTTGGGGAGGTAGCTTTAAGACAATTAAGGTTTTGGGTGGTAACTTTTGAAGGCAGTCCAGACAACAGAGCAAAACAAGGTGGAGGTAGTACACGCAGGGTTTAAAACATTGGTATGTTGTTAAAGCTTATACATTTCGACGTAATGTGAACCTATGAAAGCTCAGATTCAGGGGCACTTTCAGTAGCATATGCGGAATCAATGCTGATAAATTAGCACGGTCTAAAGTATTTTTGGCATGAACAAGGTATTTTATATTGTGTGTTGAAACTTAGCATTCTAGTTGAAGTACTTGTGTCATTGAGGGCATCTTAGGAGGGACCAATGAAATCCCACTACCGCAAAAGAGTGGCATAAAGTCCATAACGGCTGGCATCGACCAACTGCTCTAATATTCCAAAGCTTGGCCTTCTTCATTTTCCCAGTTTCATTTAACATTCAGTCTTTAGTGAGTACGATTCTAAATGCATTTTAGCCCTTCTACCTTGGGTTATACTATAGCCTTATAGCCCGCCGTAGCGGGACTTTAATAGTTCGGTATAGCCCAGCTACGAAGGGCTATAAGGCTATTAGAACATTCTGCCACTAGAGGGCAGAATGTTCTAACAAATAAAACAAAGGCTTCAGGGAGCGCGAGGGGATTGAAATTCCCTCGGGCTCCCTGAAGCCTTTGTTCACAGCCGTGAACAAAGAAACTTTGGAATGTTGGAGCTCCGGGCTTATACCAGCCATTATAAGCCCGGAGCTACTCCATTGTTTTCAATAGAGCTTCCAACGTTCCAATGTTCTAATAGTTGTTAAAGACCCTCTCTCTCATTCTAGGCTCGAGCCTATAACTTGAATAAGCGATTTCTAATACAATATTCAGTGAACAGTCATCAAGTTGATTACTCCTTTCCTATTGTCATGGATAGGCTATTAGGACGGTAATTTTCACATTTTTCTCTGACTAACGAGATAAAAATCAACCAGTTTAGTCTTCGTTCCAACTCCAATGGCACAAGCCAAGTACTCGGATGGCCTTTTTCACTGGTTAAATCGCTGAAGACCATTTGATTTGATAAAGCAGGGCAAAACCACTGAGCAAGCTTGGAAAGACACAGCCCAGTGAAGAACAGCTTATTTTCCATTTTTTCAATAGTTTTGTTGAACACTAGTTTTACTCGAGCATTCACCGCTGAAGACCAAAGAGTACCACTGGAGAGTGGAGCGCGGTGGGGGTGAAGCAACTGTGGGTGTTCAGCTTGCACTGATGCTATTTCCACATAACTTATTCAGTGTTTGGGAGGAAGGCGTGCACTAATGATGCCCATGTGGCACCTACAGGGCTGCACTGCCTATTGACTAGGTTTGCGCTATAGAAATAAGACATACATACATACTCTGTGTGAACTTTGGTGAGAACAATGCATTGTTCCACACCTGCTGTATTTATTGTCTGCATGCAAGATAAGTCGGCATCATGAGCTCCTCCTCTGCACCCTCTCACCTCTAACTCCCTGCAATCTCACATTGACAAGGGAGCTTAAAGCTTCGTTAACATACAGCATAGACAGCAGTAGTGCAAGCTTCTCTTAACACCAAGAAAAGTTCCAGAACAAGAGAGAGCAATGCAAGCTTTCTCACAAACTCAAAACAGGCCCAAGTGCAGCAGCAATGAAAGATTTCCTGTGAGTGGCAAATATTTGCTACTGCTAACTCTCATATGTTCCAACCTAGCCTACTAACAGCCTTTCAACACACACAAGCCATAATGGTTGACATGGCCAATACATTATTTTAATAGTGGGGCTCTTTCAGTCTGCCTAACGTCTGCCCCCCTAATCCAATCCCACACCTTAAGCATGTGGGACCACATTTCCCCTGAGGCAATTTCCAATGGGCGCAGACATCTAGATTAGATTATTGCCATCACGAAAATTTAATCAAACCCACTAAGCAACTTGTTGGTAACAAAAACATATGGAATTGAATGTAGGTTACTTTTAATGCTATCAGTTTTTTAACATAATGGATCATGGTATTCCTGCTTCCATGTCCTGAACTGGAGCAATATACTCAGCAGCAAAGTAAAATAAACTTAAAAAGGTAATTTGCGGTCTCTATTATGAAGAACCCCCAAAGAATGGTCAGATTAAAGAATCTCAAAGAAACATTGTCAGAGCCAATAGGTCTGCTGTTGACTGGCAGCCTTTATGGATTTGTCAGTACTAGTTTTGCTTTGTTATGGTTTCTGCTAAAAGTTATTACTGGGATGCTACCAGGCCATCGCCAATCTAAATAAATAAAAACATTGGAAAAATGCAAAAATATTTTTGGGTTTTAGAAAGCACACATTGCCAGAGTAAATGGCCGAATCTGAAGGGAACTACTTTTACAGATGTGCTCCTTGTAAAATTGTTGATGCACCCCTTGTAAAAGTACAGATTGCTGTCACTTACAAGCAAGTTAGCCAATTGGTGAAGTAGCCTGATTAACTGCCCCACGCTGTATTGGGCGAACGACAAATGTAAATGACAAAACAACAGACCAATGTATGAAAAGGGCAGTGGCATAACGCAAAATAATGGGGCCCCCTAGCAGGATGTGGTGGGGGCCCACTGAGTATCTCATAGATAATCATTGAGCCCGGACTCCAACCGTGAAGGGGTGCTGGCATCTTTGCACCGCAGGGGTTGTTGGGGCCGGTGTTACGCCTCTGGGACAGGGCTGGCTGAAAGCCCTTGAAAGTATATTAATTACACTTATCATTTTAGTAAAATCAAAGCGTCTTGGCCAATACTAAAAAGAGTTCTGCATTTGCAAAAACACTCAACGACGACCTCCCCAGATCCATCGCAAACTTCAACCCCTGGATCACCTCTAGTGCAGACACCATGGCCCCACTCAAGACCACCAAGGCCACCAGAACCAGACCACAAGCAAGCTGGTACACAGAAGATCTCAAACTCATCAAGCGGCAGTGCAAGCAGCTAAAACGCGGATGGAGACAAGCGAGGATGACACTGACAAAAGCAACTACAGATCAGCCCACACATGATAACACCAATAAATCAGAGCCATCAAACATCCCATCCTCACCAAGCGCATCGAAAGCAGCACCAACATCTTAAAGGAAATCTTTTCCATCATAAAAGATTTCACCGCTCCAGATGCCAGCTTCCCCAGAATCCTTCCTTCACAATAGCTCTGCACCCAGTTTTCCCTCTTCTTCAGCAGCAAGATCTCCAGCATCTACGACAATTTTGAGCCAGAACTGGAGCCCTCCACCCTTGCAGCCTCCCTACTGTCGCTTCTAACATCCAGAGGACCCCTCTGACCACCTAGCCCACCATCACCCTTCAAGAAACTGCAGCGACCATGTGCACCATACACTCCGGATCTCCACTGAACCCCTACCCTCATCAGGTATTGACTAAAGACTGGACCCCATCAGCTCAGTCTTCACCCGGATCCTGAACGACTTGATCAACACAGCCACCTTTCCGCGTGCCTGGAACCACGCCACAGTGCTCCCTCTCCTAAACACACGGTCAGCGAATCCTAAGCTACTAGCCAACCACCAGCTCATCTTCCTGCTTCCATTCCTGGCAAATGCCATAGATAAGCTCATGAACAAACCTATAGAAGTTCACCTCAATGACAACAACCTCAACACCACCCAAACCTGCTTCATAGCCAACCACAGCAGTAGAACGGCCCTCAATGCAGCCACAGGCATCCAACTGATCATGGACAGAGGAGCACAGCTGCCCTCATCCTTCTGGATCTATCCACCACCCCATCCTCATCCAATACCTACATGATGCCGGCATTCAGGGACCGGCGCTCTGCTGGATCTGCTCTTTCCTCATGGCTTTACCCAGTCTGTCAGCCTAACTCGACTCACCTCAGCCGCTGGCAAACTCTTCTGCGGAGTACCACAAGGATCGTCGCTCAGGTGCACACAGTTCAATGCCTACATGGCCCCACCAGCCAGCATTGTTTGCCTCCACTGAATCAATGTTACAACCATGCAGACGACAACCAGATCATCCTCTCTCTCTCGACAAAACTTTGAACACCCGAACCAACTTCTCTACATGCATGTGCGATGTCAACGGATGAATGAAAACAAACTGCCTCAAGCTCAACACAGACAAGATGGAAGTAATCATCTTAAGCAAAGACAACATTATGGGACCTTACCTGTTGGCCTGCTAAACTCGGACACCCCAACCCGACCACCAATAGTCGACAACCGGCACGCTATGACAGGCCAAGTGTACTCAGTCTCCATCTCCTGTTTCCACATACTCAAGATGCTCAAATGTTTTTCAAGTGGATTCTCTTCAGCACACGAAGAACTGTCACTCAGGCCCTCATCACCAGCAAGTTGGACTACAGCAGCACACTCTACAAAGAAATGAACACCAACTGACCAGAAGACTCCAGACCATAAAGAACTCAGCTGCCAGACTCACACTCAGACTTACCACTGCACCTACATCACCCCGCTCTGCACCTCAAACACTTAGACTGGTTCCATATTCACATACAGGCACTCCTTAAACTCCTCATGCAAACATACAAAGCCTCTGCCCTGGCTTAGCCCACGCCGCTCTAGCTTCTCAGCACCAGGATATCCTGCGAGGCGAGTTGCACGCTTTACAAACGCCCATTACATTTTAACACATTTCAATGGTGCGAGATTTACCACCACTGAAATCCTTTCAACATCCTTTATTGCAGGACTTAAAGCAACGGAGTGAACTGCAATGAGTGTTCATTGAGTATGGCTGGCATCGTAATGAGTCTGATTTATGAAATTATGGCCAGGAAAAGATAAAGATATTGCAATGTTCCATGTATTGTCCATACAATACCTGCCTATAACTAGGATATTTAGTTCCAACATTCATCAGAAGATTCTCTGATATCATAGCAAGAGGCTACATTTCAAGACCTGTGTGATGACAAAAACCTTTGAAATAGTAAAATTACTAAAGAAAAACAAGGACAGGCAAAACCCAATATTAAAAAGAAATAAATATGAACACAAATGAACCCTTAACAGTAAAAGGTAAAACCTCAAAGGAGTCAAGAAGCTCCTCCCTTAGTATAAACAAGTCCTTATAATTACAGTGTTATGCCCCCCAAAGTTGTCAAGTAAGATCAAAAGCACCCGCTACTATGCATCATAAGAATACTGCAATTTACTGAAGCTTTTGATAAATACAAAATGGAAAGAGGTACAGGTCATCCTACTTTGAGGTAACTTGCAATATCCTCTCTCAGTCTAGCTTGACAACGCAGTTGTTTTCAAGATCTACTGTTAACAATTCTATATAATATACCTAGAGTGTGCTTCTGCTTTATCCAGAGAAGTATTTTCTTTCATACCTTATGCTAGTCTCTATTTGGTACATCATTATACCTCCAATGGAGTGCTTGCCCTTAAACTCATGAGGGGCTATTTTATATCTCAAAACTACCTGAACCACTGCATACTAAATTCTTTATCTCTTACATACATGTATACAGAAAATAGCAGTTTATAGGTCTTGCCTACACTGCGCATATGCTGTGCTTTGAGAAGTTTTGTTTGCAATTCAGAGGGCTTACTACCTGCCCACAATATACCATTAGTCATTTTCACTGCCACCCTCATTTGTAATCTTTCGATTGCTTAGCTCCCGTAGGCTACCCTTCCTTTCTTGTGTTAGCTCCTCCCTGGAGCATGGAGCAGGTACATGTGATATTCTTAGTTCTTCCTCCTCTTTTAGCAAACAACAATTTTTATTTTATGAACGTTTCAGTATTTTTCCTGGACGTGCAACGTGCTTTCCCACTTTTAACATAGCCATACAGCTTCTCATTTCTGTTGCTTTTCACCCTACCTGCTGTCTCTGTTGACGCTTTAGTTACTTTCACTCACAACTGTACTACTCTACGCCACTCCACACAATGCCACACAACTCATTTTTAGCCATTCTTAACAGCAGCCATGCTGCTGTACAACATGGCTAAAAGACATTAGCAAATCCAATAGCTCTCACACAGGCGAGACCCATTGGCTTTGCCAATGCTTGTTTAGTTTTCTTCTACTGCAGCAGGCTTTTCTGATCTTTTAATTAATAAGGGTTCAACACACAAGTAAAGCCAGTTTGTTTTGCCAGTGCTTGGTACATACAGTGGGGAATATTTTATCTTTATGATCTATGATCAAACACAAGTCTCCTCTCCATCATCTGTAAAATCATTGGTCTCTTGCTCACTATTTAAGAGATTGCATAGTTACTGGTTTGAAGAATAAAATATGCTGCAGATACATACATTAAGCAGTTTAAAGCAAATCACTTTCAAAGCGGTATATATTGGTTAGAATATGTAGTGAAGTTCAGTGGTGCAGCAGATAAACAGTGCCATAAATGCGTACTTATCCGTTAAAGAAAGTGAACTTCCAAGCAATTTGTTTCCAGAAGATAGAGTTGTAAACTAATTTTCCCCTTATTTGCTCAGGCAACAGTTGCAAGTCTGCTCAATGACCTTGCTTTCACATGGTCTGCTGACTGAACCTGACAACGGGCATCTTGATGTAAAACTCAACTATAACCCAGTATCAAATTTGAGACTCCGAGACCACACGGCCCTCTACTATCGCCGGGAGGCCCAGGCCTGCTGGCAGGTGACAGCCTACAAAACTCGTGGCATTATTATTTGGCACCAGCATAATGAGGAATATAAAATCTAGAGCTGGTTACGAGATCTCCCATTGACACCAGTAAGAAAACAGAATCAACAAACATCAGCCACAAAACGGACATAAGAGGCTATCTGTAGGGTTCAAGCTGGACTGTCCAATTTCTGAAACGAGAGAACAAAAAAAAAAAAACTACAACATGCATCAAGCTAAAATAGACAGGAGTGCCCCATGACCAATGGCACCAAAAACAGGCACGAGATCAAGCATCATCAACAAGCAGATGAACCCACTGTCTGTAACTTGGATGATGATGTAATATCAAAAGTTATATTTATATTAGCACATTATTTGACAATTAAAATGGGCCTGGGTTGTAAGGCAAGCATTTTATCACTATTCGTATGTGTAAATGGTAGATTTGTGATGGAAATAAAAAAGCTCAAGGGTGACGCATTTACACCGCTTTGGTTATGCACCAGGCTAGCACAAGTGTCTGCATTGTTGGCCTTCCACCCCCGGATTTGATTGACAGCTCCAAAGTGGACAATATTTGGGAAAATGAACGTATCAAATTGTGTGTGGCTCTTGTAACGGAAGCTTTCTTCCAGAAGTCAGAATTTTATACATTTCTATAAATCAGTCACACTCCAGGGTCGTACCTCCCCAGCAGAAGCAACGTCCCTGACTTCAACCTATTGGAAAAGAAACAGACAACTGAAAGTTTAAAAATGAAATGACTATTACTAGTGCGCAAAACTCAAACTATCAATGTCCCATGTCTCTTTCCACCGAAAAATGGGAGACATTGGAGAGATGGTGCTGAAAGAGTAGACAGAGGCCAAAATGGTAACATGAGAAATAGCACTCTTGAAGGTTCCACTTCATCCAGGTCAGCTAATTACACAGGGTATACTATATACCTAAACTGTGTGGTGTGAGCATGGAAGGATCCTTCTAAACTGTCTAAGATGCTTTTCCCTTGTACGCAACTTTCTTCACACAACAGGGACATGCCCAGTGACACAATCACATTGGGAAGAGATTGGGTACACTATCAGCGGGGGTGGGTAGTCGTATAATGCTGGACCACAAGGCAGTCTTATTGAGACTGGTAGGAGACCACGAGCTCACCAGAGGCACAAAGATATTAATCAAGCCAGGATTTCTACTTGGTGAGAGAAATATGGTCAAGTATTGGTGTCCACAACTGCACAAAGGCATGGATGCGGGGTATGGACAAGTATTCTGAGGCTGTGGCACTAGTCATGGGATTGCCCATTCAAATGCAGTAAGATGTGGGGCCCATGGGCCGCAACACTTTGAACAGAAGCTCTATAGAGTGGACACACAAACTTTTCAGCTTTTAATAAGTGTCGGTACACAAGAAGACCCTCTAATCAGACACAGACCTGCTACACCACTGACATTCACCAACTATAAGAAAAAAATGTGTTAATATTAATAAATGTCTGATGCTTATGTCACACCAACTCCTTTAGAATCTGTTAAATGTCTTCAACTGTAAATAATTATTCACAAAAAAACTGACTGAGAGATATAGGTATACCTTAGTGATGGAGGTATGAAGTCTAGTTTTAGTTGTTCTGGAACGTTCCCCCAGGGGAGGGATGCATTATGAAAAGAACAGAGTAATTAGCGTATTCGAGACAGATCTTAAATAAGCCTTTCAGAGACATCATAAAAGTTAGATTTTGACTTGAAAAAGCAGAACAAAGAAAAGAGGAAAGCCTTTTTAAAATGAGAATGGCACGTGGAAAATGTGGAGAAGCATAAAAATGAGTAGGCAGAGCGCCAATATTTCACATGTATTCAGGGAAAATTATGGGGATTGGAATAGGCCAGAGCTAAGAGACAGAAATCAATCAATGGGCACAAACAGAAGAGAAGAAAAGCAAAAAAGAGGCAAGAGTACAAACACAAATAAAACAACACAAACAAAAATTGGAAGCGCACATCAGATGGCCTCGAACAAAGTAAAATATGAGAAAGCCTAAGATGGGTAGAAGTTTTAAAGACATGGTTCCAATCCCATACCATATCGTATCTGCATTATTTGGTGCTGTGTCCTTTAGCGTTGCTTTCTGAATCTCAATTTCTTTACTTTACATAACCATCATTCTCAGCTTTGTCCAATCATCCTTCTTCTCTCAGCACACTTCCCTTTGATGCATTACCCAGCTCTTCGTTTTTTTTCCACTCATTCTCAGCGTTCCACATTTACCTAGGGGTGACTTTTCATTCATTAATGGTATTAAAGGTGGTGTATAAATTAATGCCACAGAATTGCTGGAACTAATTCTTGTTTACTCTTTCAATAGGAGTCTAGAAACTGCTTTTTCCGACATCCAACTGCGCAAGGATCAATACATGGTAAAGAAATCTTATTCAGCTTCCATCAACTCAAGAGGCATTATACTGTCTCTGGCATTTCAAGAAGCAGTGACTACTATTTCGAAATGCAGGTTTGGATTGATCTGTCTGCTTCAGTGATCTACTAAGTCTTACAAATACTGATGAAATCTGTTAGATGGTGAAAACCACAAGCAAGCCCTGGCAAAGCCAAAAGGTCTAATGTTTGCCATTGATTTTTAGCGATGCTGTGCAGCATGGTTAAAGAATTAACAAAAAAGGCACTATGATGCGCCCACCCGCCTCGTTTTGTAGGACCACACAACATGCATGCGCCTCCAAAAGTAATGCAGGTGCTTTTTTTAGTTTAAGTACCAATCCGAGTTGAATTGATAAATAAGTAGCACACAAGTGCTTTTTCTTTTTTTGAGGCACAGATGAGGGGTTACTGGGGTTCCACTGGAGTAAATAATAAGACATTCAGAATATGACTAAGCAAATAGTCATGCATATCGTCATTAAGTTGTTGAAACGGTGGTTATAAAGATTTCTGAATTAATGGCATAAAGTAGTACACACCTAACAAACTGATGGAAGCTAAACGAGTGATGCACATAAGAGAAAGAAGTGGGTCTAATACAGAACTGTTGGGAACGCCAAGAGATAACTGCTCAAGAGGAAGAATAAGACTTAGAACAGATTAGAAGAAAACAATGATAAAACTAAACCAGAGAAACAAGGGGAAAGAGGGTATTTAGCAGGATAGGGTAAACAAGAGTATCAAATGGTATGCTGAGTAAAATCAGAAGAGAAGTAAAGTCTAGCGTAATGGGCAGATTCAACAGGATTGCTAACCGCAGAAGGAATGGGAGTCTCAAGTAGTCAATCGCACCCATGAGTTAAATGCTGCCTAGTTCTCGGGTATGGAGAGGGACGTTGTGCCCTCAATTTGCCTGTAAGTGTAAATGAGCATGCCAGTCCAATGGAAAAGAAGAATTCTAACTGAAGTGGGGGCAAATAAGGATAGCATTCAGTCAAGTCAGAAGTTGAGTTTAGATAAGATGATCCGGAGTATCAAGTAAAAAGGAAATAAGATGGAAAGTACCAGAAGCAACACTAATTTTGCTTTTGAAGAAATTGTATACTTGCTTAGCGATGAACCAGAGAATGAGGAATATTACATTGAGAGAGAAAAGGAAGAAATGAACACAAAGAGAAAAAAAAAAATGTTGAGACTTTTTGAGATGTTATACAAATACAGGAACACATTCCGATGACCCCACAAAATCTTCAAATGTTATTTTCTGCATTTGTTTCTCCACTATGCAAAGGTTCATTTTTTTGTCAATTATAATTCATTGATTTATAGAATCATACCACATCCGGAACAGATGGCCTAGTACTTTAAAGCTCAAAGGGATTTCTGGGGGAGTGTACGGATTGTTCACCTATGCTCTCTTCATGATGCTCTAAGAAAGCAATAGGGCGTAAAGGATTTCCAGCATTAGAAAAAAATACACATTGTATTAGGTTTACTCACTGGAGGTTGTGGTCTGGCGAATAAAATGTTAACCTACAGTTCTCGACTAATAATCAGCAATTTGATAACAATATTCACATTGAGGCAAGTGTCCATCAAGTTACTAAAATAATTCGGTAAGATCATTGTTCGTTTTTCCACAGTATAAGCTGTGGCCCATAAAGTTATAAAATACTGCGGGACTTCAATCTCTAAAGCAAACATGGGCCCTGTCTAACCGGATCAATAATACCTTAACTGATCTAAATCCTTTTATCTCTTGTTATCTGCCTCAAATCATTGAAAGGGAAGCAGGGTCCTGTACTTTTGAAGAGGTGCGTTCTTTTTAAACTGTATCAGAAATGCCATACGACTGTTTTAAACAGTAGATTGTTGAATACATGTTTGTGTTCATCTTCTGAACCGTCGGAGTGGGGATACAAACGTTCTTGGCTCTCGGGTATAAACTTCACATTTCAATTTTTTTCAAACAGTTCAGACAAACGTCTGGAGAGTTGCAGTTTTCATTTTCACGAAATAAAGGAACGGGATTTCCTGCAAAAAAAAGCACGTTTATAAGATCATATTCTCTTCCACGAAGGCTCAGCCTACACAAACTTCAAGTGTTAAGTTAGTAAAAGTTTTAACGAGAGACAATAGGCAGGAAATCATTCTCTACTCAGGAAATGCTCCCCTAGCTCACACGGTTGAAACCGCTAACTTCATAAAAAAAAAAAAAGAATAATAATAAACAGCACTCTATGAACAGGGTTTGTAAATATACAAACATGCTCTTAAACAAAGTTTCATTCTACTCTATCGGAGATAGAGAATTAAGGTGCACAGTGTTTTAATACGCTGCCTAACAACCACAAGCTCGTTTAAGGAGCCATCTTAAGACTTTTTACAGACAAGTGTGGAAACAATTTGCATTATTTGTTTTTTTACAACTGTAAACTAAGTGTAGCTGTTTTCTTTTTCACAAGATTTGTGCTTCGTGGCATCAGAGAGGATATGCTTGCAAAGGAACCTTCAAGGAGATGGCGATGATCGATGGTTTTCAGTGAGTAGATTCAGGATTCATTAAGTCCACAAACTACAGAACTTTAGCTTGCAACAAGACTGCATAGGGATAGGGGTACAAATGCCTAGCTGCTTATAGGCGATCTCTCCCTTTCCTCCATGTCAAGCACTAGTCTTACTTTAAGTCACATCAAAAGTGTATTTAAAAACGACTGGATACACATCTAGAAGCAAATTAATTACCAAAACAGAGGAAGGATAATATACCTAGGAACAAGAATTGGCAAAGCCAACAGGTTTGACACTCTCATTAGAATGCTGATAAAAGAAAAAAATATGCCTGTCACAATGCAAAATAACTAAAACAAAAACAAACAAAAAAATGTTTTGTGGTGAACAATACATGGATAAGATTAAGAATTAAATGTCTGACAACAGTACTTTCGATATGTAAAATAGCTCCTTGTGCCTTCCAATGGAGGCAGATGGATACACTCAAACAGCCAACAAAAAGAAAAGGGGGGACTAAAATATACATATGGGCTGATCCAAAATATGATTGACAGTGTCTCACGTCAATGGTTTAAGGTTCTTGAACCAATTAAGCCAACATATCAAGGGTCTGAATCAAAGTCGCTTGCAAGTATGTACAGAATACAATATGCTCACAATGAATGGCACATGCGACATACACATCAAACCTAAAACGCTCAACTGGGCTCACCAGGATAATTGAGCACAGTGACGCCCTTTCCCCACACTGTTTTCAGCAGAAACCGCTATGAACATAACAGGTGAAATTGATTCAACAGTCATTTGCCTCTAGGGGCACAGCTGAAACTGGTGATATGTGGAATGCGTATGCCCTGCCTTCGGGGGTTAGTTATTCTCTTACCCAATTTCCACCTATTTCCTTAGAAAAATCTCTTGACATCATGGTAACACTGAAGTCGGGTTCTCCTTCTGATCCCCGTCCAGCAAAGATCCTGAAGAATATCACGGAACCTATAAATTCTGCGGTTAATTCAGTTCTTAATTCTTCGCTTGGTCAGGGAATGGTACCCAGCTGTTGGAAAAAGGCAAAAATTGTTCCCCTCCTAAAGAAACCCACAGCGGACCCTGAGGTCGCTTCTAACTATAGGCCCATTTCTCTGTTGCCTTTCTTCTCTAAAGTCCTTGAGAAGTAGGTTAACTCCGTGCTAACAGATTATATAGAAGGAAACCATGTGCTTCATGACAGTCAGTCAGGCTTTAGACCCTCTCTTAGCACTGAGACAGCCCTTCTGGAGGTTTCGGAAACTATTAAAACACAGGTGGACAAAGGGGGCAGTGCGGTGCTGATACTGCTGGATTTATCCCGCAGCCTTTGACACCGTGCCCCATGACCGGCTCTTGTGTAGGTTAGCGGAGTGCGGCATTGGCGGCACGGTGTACAATTGGTTTGCCTCTTTTCTGTCTGAGCGGCAGCAGGAAATCTGGTCTCCGCCCTTTACAGCGGCCATTCCTCCAATGCAACTGGGTGTCCCGCAGGGCGCTATTTTGAGTCCTACACTTTTTAATATCTATATGGCCCCACTTGCACGCCTGGCTGAGTCACACGGAGCGAAGATTATTTCTTACGCTGATGACACTCAACTACTGTTCACGTGTGACAAAGGGGAGAAGTTTCATGGAATGGAGATAAACAGATGCCTAACGGAGGTCTTTTCCTGGATGCAACTTAATCAACTTAAGTGTAATCCAGAAAAATCTGAATTATTTTTTTTGGGCTGCTTTCCATGTGTCGACTGGAGCTTATGGTGGCCGTGTGACATGTCCCCTCCTGCGGCCCCAGTCAGCACAGTAAAAAACTTGGGAGTTAAGCTGGAAACTAGTCTATCGATGAAGTCCCACATCCAAACTGTTGCTGGCACCTGTATCGGACTGATTAGAATGGTAAAAAACTTTCTTCCTCTACTCCCGGATGAATCCCGTAAGATCGTAGTGCAAGCCCTAATTACATCCAGGTTGGATTACGTAAATATCTTGTATCTGGGGCTTCCTGAATATTTGCTCAATCGGCTGCAGGTTGTCCAGAACGCCGCAGCCAGAGCTATTCTTATGGTAAACCCCAGAACGCGCATGTTGCTCCACCTGAAAGCGCTGCACTGGCTCCCGGTGAGAAAGAGGATTCAGTTTAAGGCTTTGGTGCTTGCTTATCGAGCCTTTTACGATACGGGTGCGGTTTACCTGAGAAGTAGGATTCAACGTTATCAGCCTCAACGAGTCTTAAGGTCCTCTGGACAATCCCTGATGGTGATTCCCAAATTCACTCGATCTCGGATTGGAGGTCGTTCCTTTCAGGTTCAAGCGGCTCGCCTATGGAACGACTTCTCTACATCTCAGATTGACTCAAGACTTGCTGTTCTTTAGGAAACAACTTAAAACATGGCTGTTCCAATAATAACACGATGGTAGGTGGGGCGGGGTTTTTCCTGTTGGTTTTGGAGATTAGCGCCGGGACACTCTATGTGAGTATCCGTGCGCTTTATAAATGCCTAATTTCATTTCATTTCAGGTATAATTTGCCATTTGTCAAACTAGTACTACAATTATTCTGGGGTATGTGTTGCATGCATCTCTGCATTAAGGTCTAACTGTGGGTTTGCCTAGAAAACATCTACAAGGTCAGCACATTTCTTTGTCAAAAGGTCCTACAATAGAGAGTTCTTCAAAACAGAAAACCTCCTGTCCATGTTAAACCTTGAACTAAGAACAAAGTGTGCTTTGGGCACATGCTTTTCAGTTCACCACAGAACAACGTGTTCCTTTCCTTGACCTTCCAACCTGTCAAGCTCTGATAAACTTGAACTGCAAGAAGACGCACAGAATATCCACGATCCAATACCAGCCAGAAGCAACATAAGAACAACTAGCATCTCTCTCCTACAGCATCACATGGTTGGTTCGCTCTGCTTAAATGCCGTTACTGTTCGACACGGCATTCCCCAAGAAAGATTTGATATTATTCTCTTCTGAGATACAAAATTACTTTTTTTAACATCAATCCAGACCGTTATGCTGGAACCTCAAGAAAAAAACAACAGTCATCAGAACGAAGGAAAATTCAGTCCTAAAATCTGAGGTAAATCACTGGACCTGAGCAACGACACAAACCTTTGTATTCATGTCAAGCAAATACTTAAAGTTTAAAGGCTCTCAAGATTGAATCATGAGATCCACACAGAGAGATAACGACATCTGCTGCAGACGTTAGGGTTATCGGTCTTTAGTGTAGTAATGTCTTCTTTGCATTAGGGCTCTTAACTTACTAAGCTGTGCAGGGAACATGTTGAGCGCATTGGCCTTTTAAAAACACCACTCCGGTTCGTCGTGAGACAATTATCACCGAATATGTGACGTTACAACGCGATCAAAATGATCGCAGTATGTAACATCGCAGTTTTTGCAACGCAAGTCGTTACAACGACTTGCGCTGGAGGGCGCTGGACTTAGGAGTAGTAAGATTTACTATTCCAACACCAGTCTACGTACAGTAGGGAAGGTGTTGGAATAGTGAATCTTACTATTCCTTAGGTTATAGCGCCCTCCAGTGCAAGTCGATGTAACGCTTGCGTTGCAATGGCAGCGTTCTAAATGCATCGCGGTATAATCACCGCGATGTAAAGGATGTTTCCCATTATCACCAGACACAAAAAAGCCAGCATGACTTTAACAATGCCCATTCTCATAAGAGTGAAGCGGCAGGGCCTCTATTAAAGGTCTATATTGCAAAGTATGTCTCCTTATAATGCGGTGGCCAGCAAGGCTCGGAGACAAGACAGGTGGGCAGCATGCCCAGAAAGATCATGTCTGACTTTTAGCTTTCATCATGCCAGTCAAACTCTTGGATGTCGGCACATTGAAGAAAAGCAGTACAAAGCAAGTGCGTACAATAGAAAGTCGTTGGACGTAAATATGTATAGTGTTTTAGGGTGTATTTAATCTTTTTTTTAAAAAAAAACACTAGGGGCTGAAAACGGCCTTCACGACACCCTCTATCGATCCATTCAAATATGTCATGCCCGGCAGGCGGAAGGTATACAGTGGTATGAGCTAGATTGTCTAAATAGGGATATGCTAAAAAATCTGGCATGGATACAGGCCCCCAGGACTGACTTTGGAGAACCCTACTCTAAAGCTATTCTCCTAAACAACAACCCAGACAACCTTCAGCCACTGAGAGCCAAGTGGGAAGAGGACTTGGATCACCTGGAAGACGTAGATTGTGAGGCCGTGCTGATGCATCCATGGGAAGTGACAAGAAAAACTAGTTTGAGGCTTACACAACTCAAGGTCCTGCGCAGGACATATTTCTCCAGACCACAACTGTGCACAATGGGACGGGCAGGGAACCCCAATTGTGTGAGGTGGTGGGAGGAGAAGGGCACCTTCTTTCACTCTCTCTGGTCCTGTCCACATATACAGACATACTGGAAGAAAGTAGTTGCAGAGCTGGCGGGGTCTTAGAGAATCACGTCCCATCTATACCACAGTTTACACTTTTTGGAATACCAGGAGATGTTGATATCCCCTGACGGCTGCTCATATTCTGTGTACTGGTCATCTGTGTAGACACAATATACATAGCCAGTAAATGGGGGAGCCCTGCACCCCCACTCCCACAAGGGCTTAGAAGGAAAAGGGTATGATGTGCAGTATGGAAGTCGAAAAAGTGGCCTATGAAGCCAGGTGCTGCCCAAGGAAATTTCAGAGAGTGTGGGACAATGGCGGGCACACCACGGCCTGGATTAGCGCGGTCCCCTCAGGGTCCCCCCAGGAAGAGGGGTGCACAGAGACAGCTGAAGAGAGGGGAAGCCTGGGATCGAGATATGATTGGGGGGTGAGACACCTGGCTCCCGGTCAAGTCGCAATAGACTTGTATCACGGCTTAGTATGAGGGGTCTGTTTGTTTACTCCAGACACTGATGCAAGAGTAATAGTGGTAATGTTATGTTGTTCTTGTGGAAAATAAAAATTAAATATATATATATATATATATATATATCTATATATATCCCCTCAACACGCCTGCTTCTGTGTACAAAACAAGCTCCAGAACGCTCGGGTACACTTTCAAGGCGGCTTTATTGTGGCTCACAGCAGATCAGGTAACGCGTTTCAACCGCAGCCGCGGTTTTTGTCAAAATATATATATATGTATTTTTTTTTTTAACTGGGTATTGGGTGAGTTTCTCATTGTGAATGCTTACGGAGTAGGGATGGTGTGAATTATATCTTGATAGAGGCAGAAAAAATATCTTGTAATGCTGGTGCCATACAAGGGTTCTGGAACGCAAAGGCAGCAAATCTGAGCCACTGTACTTTCAAAATATAAGCACCCAAACAATGAGCACTATCTCAATTTCATACAGTGCAACTTTTCTCAAGTGGTAGGATGCATGAATCACTGCAGTATTTAACACACTAGAAAATCAATAAAATTGTTTCAAGTTTCACGGTAAAAATTGAATACGATTCACCTATACCACGAGGGTCCTCTATTAGACGTCCTACATTTTCTTCTCCCACAGACACTAACAAGTAAACAGCAGAAAAATGTACAAGTCGAAACAGGTTGCCCAATGAAGGGTAGGCATTTTAAACATAGCGGGGTACAAAGGGGTAATGGTGGAATTACATAAGGCCATTTCCATGTCTACACTTAACGACTGGCATGCACAAGCAAAACTTGTCCTCAGAGCCAAAAGTTACATGGAAACCAGACAGATCAAATACCTCAGAGATTACCCCTGCCCTTTAATGAGGCTTAAAGAACAACTTTCCAAATCACTGACATCCATTCACTGTTTTAAGAAGTACGGACTGACAACAAATGACACGTGGTCTACTGCAGCTCCCGTGCAGGCAATTCATATTCCCGCTAGCGTAGAGCTGCAAAACGTTTTACAGTTGTGACTTAAAATGCACAAAAAGTATTTTTGTGAAGCAGCCACGGTGAAGACGTGCTCATTCATTTACTTAAGAATATGAAACTCGTTAAATTTCCCTAACAACTGGCACACTATTAAGACTACGAATCATTGTTGAAAGGTAAAAATAACAAACATGCACATTAGAAGAATCATCAAAGTTACTTATTTCGATAATGATAGTCCAATTCGGCAATTGGAGAGGACGGCCCACATTCTACCTCAACGGTGACACGAGTTAACGTAAGAGTGCACCAGATGCTAATAAACGCGCATGTTTGGACATACATAGATCCATTATTATGGGCTTAAAACACCGAGCAGTGCAGGCAGCCAAGCCCAGGCTGAGATCACGGCTTTCAGCATGACACATCCTTGGGCCTTTTAGCGGGCTTGCCGCTGCAATCTCATCCTCCCAGCCCTCTCCGACGCGATTGAGGAGTATGTCATCAGAGGGTGCATTAACAGTAGAATGTACTGAAAAATAATACGCCTCTTGGGGCCACTGTGAAGGTGAGGCTAGCGGAGAGGAGGTATAAACTGCCCTGTGATGTGTCGGGCAAAGGTTGAAAGAAGCTGACCTATCATATGATGGACATGCACCGAGGGTGCTGAAAGTAGGACGTGAGAGATCGGAGGCTGTCCAGTGGTGGGGTTGGCAAGAGTTTAAGCGGCAGAGGGCAAACGCTGTTAAATATTAAACATTCGTTGTGATGAAGGCGGCTACCTATGGTTCTGCGGTAAAGGAGTGGATAGATGTGTCGGAATACTATAGACCAATACGTGAAGGACCCAGAACGAGACAGCGCTGAGAGGCCACCCTAACAATAATAAACATTACATATTAGTTAACAACATTACAGATATCAAACGCTGCACAACGTCCCGAATCGAGCTGACACGAAGGTTAAGCGAGTTCAGAACGTTTGAATGGTCTTCTACTTTGGGGCACGTCCAACTTCCTGTCTGTTCTCCCTCAGATGCCCCATGTACTAGGTCCCCAATCACTCTGGGGCTGTCGCCTCACCTCTGTTCTCTGTAATGATCAAGTTGTGGCTGCTCCTCCACTTGCCTCCATTATCTTCTCCCGGGAAGTCTCAGCGCCGGGCGGGGGCAGCCTCCGGGAGCTAGCTCATGGTATACCGGCTCCTGGGTGTGCAGACGGCAGGCCCTCAGCGCCTCCGCCTCTGTGACATCAGCTGAGGAGCCTCCACAGCATCCCCCGCCGCCCCTCCCTCTCTCCCCTCCGGCGCGCGCACACGCACCCGGCTCTTAGGCCGAGCTCACGCGCAGAAGCCGCGCGCACGCACTCCAAAGAGAGCTTCGTGCAAGCGCCTTACGGTCCTTTACGCCGTGCGTCCCATTCATTGCGTCAGACCGCGACATTCCCACTGTTGGTACAGAGTGTTTTCCAAGTGGACAGGAGGTACCAGCAGAGTACCGGAGTAGAACGATGTGGAGCCTGCACTGTCTGAAGGCACACCCGCCAAGCGTTTGTGTTAGATTGCGGTCGCTTCAATTCGTCAATCCCCATTTCTTAAATTTTCCAGATTAGTCCCAATTTATGCATACTTCAATCTTACAAATGTGCATTCTAACATTCAAAGTATTTTATGCTGTACATGTTCTCAACCCGTATTTGAATCGGATTTCAATGCACCTTTTCAAACCCTTACGATTAATTTCTCTTTTGCTGACCAACTTATGTTTTTGTATAAGAATAGTGCAATTACAAGATGGCCGCTGACTTTACAGTGTGCTGCTGTGTTTCCCATATGTTGAAGTAAACTTTTGCTGATTCACCAAAAGAGCTCATGAATCAATTCTAGCTAACGGACTTGGAGGCTTCGGATTATGCTTCTCCTTCTTTGCTGTTTATGAATACAAATTCAACAGCAGACAATCAAAACATACTTATTTAACAAACCACATTTCCCATAAACCTTAGTATGACATCATGTCTGCTGCACCAATCTCAATGTCTCTGTTCCTTTAGCAGCCCTGCCAAGTTCCACGCATCAGGCGTGGGACTAACGCATTTCAGTGTGGTGATCCGCATCACCGCACTGAAATGGAAAGTCACGCATAAATGGCATAGCACCTCCTCGGCTGTCAGGCCGTAGCGCTGCTAATCATGCACCAATAATCAATGCAGACTGAACGTAAAGCTGAATTTAGCAGTGCGCTATGCGCGCTGCTTCTGGCAGGCTTCGGGACTGGCTGAGCTGCAGAGCTACAATGTAAAATAGTATTACCCACGTGGCGCCGCATTCCTGATAGATGACATCAGTGAGAGCGCTGTCACAAGCCGGTGGTTGTGGGAGGGAGGCTGCACTTGTGATGACAGAGCTGCTCGTGGTAAATATTATTGAAATAAAATAAATGAAAATGCAGATCCCCACGACCGGCCAGAGCCGACCCAACCCAACCCCACCGAAGAACTCTCATCTATTGCTGAGAGTCACTGAATTATGCCCGCGCGGATGACGTTTGCGGCGGAAGTCGTTGCGACCACAAGGCGGCCCATACTGAATTGCCGCTCCTCTCCCCTCACAAAGTGAGTAAGTGCCTGCTGTTCAAGTAATCCTAGAATAAGTGTGTAATTTCTTGAAATAGGGAAGCGCCGCCCTTCAGATGGACACCAAAGAGCAGGGATGGCAGAGGGGCACTTGACCCGATGTATGCATATGGGGCACCGGTTCACCGCAGCAACAATTGTAGTGCACTGCAGCGCACAGGGTCGTGTCCTTTAAACAACCCTAGCCCCCAGTCCAAATTATGTATTTAGAGCAACGTTTGATAAACATGGCAGCAGGTTTGAGCACTGACGTTTTGACACATGACATGACCAGTGTGCACAGCTGTTCCGTGCTCACCCGATTGCTTCATTTGACTTGACAGAGTTTCATCCAAGGTCTTGCAGTCTTATCCCCGCAGGCCACCCGGGCCTTCTCTTGGATCGGTGGTAATGTACCCACCTCCTTCTGCACATTTACTGGCCTTGGTGAGGGGCACTGTCCTCATGTCAACCAATATCCCACGCCCGCCGATGTGTCTGCCACATTCCAATGGCCCCTGACAGTTTGCTTGCCTTCAGCATGTTTCAAGCACCAATAAAAATGTCAAGAAAACTGGTGACTAATGGACCCGCTGGGGATCGATCAAGTTTTGTCTAGTGGAAATTTTACACAGAAGGTTAATGTGCCTGATGCAAAGCACGAGCATCATGCAGCTCACAGAAGTGCATATAATGTAAATAGGTTATTTGGTTACTGCTTTTGTCGGAGAGATCCTTTTAATAGTTGCAATTTACAAATGAAAATCCTGATATAGTACAGTGAACTATTAACTGTCATCAAAGACCTGCATGCAAACTGCAAGGTATAAGTTAAAGAGTTAATTTCTCCCCCAATCTTTCATTATCCTAATGTTGCAAAACAGGTTCAGTTGGGTAGAAATCAATTCTTATTAGTAATGACAACCCCCAACCACGGTGGTACAATTTAAATTCTGAGTTTGTGCTTCATCAGGTCAAGCACTCTTAAACTATACCCAGTATGAATGACCTATGACTCCTTTCCTACACCTCTTATGCAACATTTCCTATACACTGCTTTACACACGTATGATTTATTGTCTCCATGTTTGAAGTACAGTGCTCTGACACCCTACAATGGTATGAGTAGCTCTAAAAAACAAAACAAAAGCATGGGCGAGAGAGTGGTTATGGAGACTTGAAGGTCGCTGTTAAAGGGTGGTAAATCGCAATCGTCTTCATTGCTGGATTTTGCTTGCGAGAACGTGTCACTCATAGTTGTTGAAATGTCACTCATAATTACACTGAAATTATGAAAATGTCACACATAGCAATCTGACACCTTGGCAGCTATGCTTTAGAGTGCACTGATGCCATATTGACCTCCACTTTCTTTGCCTCATGGGCTGGCTGCACTTCAGAAAAAACCAAAAACGCCTTGGATACTGTAAAGTAGTGGGTGCTAGGCCCACATACTTGCGAATAAAGCAGCACAACATTGGAAGGTACTGGTAACTGGCCTAGAGCACATGCACCCGGGCCCTTTTTATTAGCAGGGTCACATCACTCGTTATGCCTGTGATGGATGGGTGTGGAGTACATGTGTAACCACTTCCACAAGGGAGTGGCTGACTAACTAAGTGTCTGCTGAGACACTAGAACGTGTCCATCACAACACTACATCCTCCCAAACTTTATTCAAAATAAAACAAAGTCCAACCTCTGGAAACAAACTATTCACATAGGACACCACACAGTCTCTTGGTCCTGAGAGGCAGTCCACGGGACAACAGTGGACAGGTGCAGCTGGAAGCAGCTAAGCATCTTGGCACACATCCATAATTTAACCAGAGTCTACTGGGCACAAACGATGCATTGATGGAGTCCGGATTCCTTGGCAGCCTGTCCGTCAGATCAATGTCCTCTTACACACTGATGGATGGACTAGCGTGCTCTGGTGGTGACGCTGTTGGTGTCTGTCAACTAAACTATGGTGCATCCTGTTGGTGGAGTCCTGCAGCAGACCTCGCTTGAGGTGTCTGGGCACTACGATGACCAATCTGCCAGGGCTGGAATGGCGTCCATGATGTTCAGGACGTTATCCTCTGAAGCTGCGGTGCCTCCCAGTACCTTGTTGATGGAGCCGCTTCCAGACCATAACATGTGCGAGGATCCCTGGGTGCAGGAATGTCCTTGAGGCCCTTGTGCAGGGCTGCCACGACACTGCGTGGACTGTACAGGGCTGCTTGTGGGCCACCTGGGGGCCGCTGCAGGAACACTGACAGGATCCAACTACGTTGTTCGGGCAACCACCAGGGTGGGTGACTTAATGATCAGTGGGCTTGCCAACAGGACACAGGGGCACATGGACTGTCAGATAGCCCCTGGGCACTTGGTCTCTCATTTCGATGGGGGTGCCTCGGTCTCTTGGTTCCTCTGCAGGTGCAAGGCTCCACTCCAGTGACGATGTTGCTCCTTGGTTGGATGGGGTGATGCACATGGCAGTGATGTTGTGGTTGCCATTGAACCTGGATGACAGGTGGTGACGACGTGCTGGGAGAGAGGATGTCTGGAGGGACTTTGCAGCCACGTATCTTCGTCCTGCTGAGGCTGTTCTTCACCCGTGGCCTCTGAAGTCAGGAGCAGGGATGCCGTCTGACTTAGACTGCCGACTCTAGGGAATCGATGGTCGCACTGGGAAGCGTTGGAGAGAGACGCGGTTCACGCTAGCTGCAGCTTGTGTTTGGTTCTTCCATTGAGCTGTCTCCAGGGACGTCGGTCCACCTTGGTGGCTGGCTGGTTTCTCCGTGTGCGCTCTAGTCTTGCAGCGGTATGAGTCCTCGTCCTCCCCTCAGTCTCTCCAGCCCACCTGTGGTCTTCTTTGCGCAGACCTCTTGCCAGTTTAATCCCTTCCTCAGGGGTCTTCGTGGTGCTCCTCTACCAGGATGGCAGGTCACCTTCTTCACTCAAGGACGTCGTGCTTGCGCCTTGAGCCTGCGCCGTCATGGTGCCTGCTTCGGCCTATGTTCAGGCATGCTTGGATTGGTCGGTCACTTCGTGTGATGTGCTCCTTGCTTGCGGTGCGATGTGGCGTCTGGCCACGTGTTGCATGTCTTTGGAGCACATGTTGCGGTGGCAGCTTGCGCCACTGGTGACTCTGTTTTGATGCAGTGTGAGGGATGACACTCTGTTGTCTTTGGCCCACTGCAGGGCTTCGCTGGTGCAGTGGAGATGTAGAGGCTCTCCCTGCTGCCTTTAGCATTGCTTCTTCTCTGTGGAGAGATCTCTCTCTCCCGGGCTCATGCCCGTGCTGTCAGGCTCTCTGGTGTAGCATTCTGCGCACCTCTGACCGCATGCGCTCAGTCCTCTTCGTGGACGTCCTCTTCTGGCACTTGGTGTGCCCGTTTTGTAGCTTGCTGTGGTCTCCGTTCACCACTGAGGGTGGGTGGTGCAATCTCCTTGCTTGCTGTGGCGTGAAACAGTCACTGGGGGTTGCACGCTCTGTGCACGTTCTTCACATACTTCATGTGGGGTTTGCTGTCTTCTTGGGCTTTGCTGCTCTTGTCTTTTTGACGCTTGTCTGGGATGGTGCAGCTTTGGGCTTCTTGGTACTCTCTCTCTCTCTCTCAGCAGAAGTTCAGTCTCTCCCCTTCCAACGGTTGGGCGGCCCACAGGGGGCGTGTAACACGCTCTTGGCAGTCTCTTGCTGTGCTAGTGACCTGTTGCCACTAGGAAGTGTGCATCTCTCTTTTGGCCAGTCCCTGCTCTCTTTCCTAGCCCTAGTCTCCGTTACAGCATGGGAGACAGGGAGCTGTGTAGTTCAGCTTGTGAGGTGGGGGGGACGATTGGATCAGTTCCGGGCTGTGCTTGCCACTCAGGCACCTGGCAGTCTCAAGTGGAGGCTGTCCTGCAGGGTTCTCTCGCCCTTCCCTCCTTGATGGCAGAGGCCGGCCGGTGTGTCACAAAGCACACCTCTTCTTCACTACTGTAGTGATGGCGATCGGCCACCAGGGGGCCTTGCCGTCAGGGCCGGACTGGCCGTTGCGGGCACCGGGCGTTTCCCCTGTAGGCCGCCAGGGAGGGGGCCGGTTTTAGGCCCTGGGGGGCCGTTTTTGTTACCGGCGGCCGGCAATATCGGCCCCCTGTAACAAAAACGGCCGAAATCGGCCGTATCAAACAGCTCGACCGCACCCCCCTTCTCACCCCCAGGGGGGCCGGCCGAGCTGTTTGCCAGGGCCGGTTTCGTTTCCCAGTCCGGCCCTGCTTGCCGTCTTCTCTGCACTTGTCCCAGCTTCTCTCTTTCCTGGGCTGACGACAGGCAGCGCAGCAGGGTTGGGAATGCCGGTGCAGTGTGGGCGCAGTGTATCCAAATGGCCACTAGGTGGTGCTGCAGCCACCATTCCTCTCATTCCACAGCAGCTGATTTTGATGTCTCTGGCCTTGCGGGGGCTGAAAATTGAGACGCAGGTGCACCCAGTGCAGGTGCAGTAGGGCTGTTCAGATTTTACACACTTTGCTTTCGCGCCGATACTTCGTGCGAAGTCGTGGGGGCACTGTCGTTCCTTCCCGATGCAGGACGTCCCATTGCATCAATTACATTTCAGGGTGCGGTGCAGTGGGCTAGCGCCAGATGGTGCTCGGGTCGTCATCTTCGCTCGGTCACCGAGGCTGGCAGCATGAACGGACGAGGGCCCCCTCATGAGAAGGCAGGGATGCGTAGTGCCGTTGTGTACCAAAGGGCGCCGCAGTTCCTTTGCTCAGTCCTATCTTTTCTGGGGCAACGACAGGCGACGCCAGGCTGCTACTGCCGGTGTGGGCCTCTTTCAGTGCTGGTGTGGCACTTTCTCCAGAGCCGGCATGGTGCTTTCCTCTATGCAGGTACCAGCGAGGTTTGCACCACTTGGTTATTACAGCAGGGCATTACCCTCAGGTTTGCTCAGTCAGGGCCATAGCTTTGAAATATCCCAGTAGGTGGGTGTATTCTTCTCACCCACGCAGGAGTCGCAGCCACAGGTTCTGGGCGTTCAGCGCATGGGGGTATGCACTGGCAGTACAGCTCGTTCTCTGCGGCATTAACCCCCTCATCTCACTCTCTCGCACCTGCAATTTCACGCTGTCACCTGCGGGGCTCACCTCATGGTATCGGCAGTTGTACAGGCTCTATGCCCACACAGGCATTTCAGGAGCAGGAGGCATCTCGCCACTTGTAGTGAGGGTCAGCAGCGTGGAGGCGCTGCAAGCGTGGTGCTTGCTGCAACACTACTCCTCCTGGCACAGCTCTGAGTGGCTGTGGCACTGGTGACAGGTTTAGGGGTACCTGAGACGTGGGTCTACATTCCCCTTGTGAGGATCAGCAAACGCGGTGTCCGACCCACTCTCGTCGCCATTGTAAAGTAGTGGGCGCTAGGCCCCCATACTTGCAAATAAAGCGCACAGACACAGTTGCAAGGTACTGGTAACTGGCCTCAAGCACGTGCACCAGGCCCTTTTTATTAGCAGGGTCACGCCACTCATGATGCCTGTGATGGATGGGTGTGGGGTGCATGTGTGTCCACTCCCACAAGGGAGTGGCTGACTAACTGTCTACTGAGACACTAGAACATGTCCAGCATGACACTACAGATACCACTGCAGCACCTTAACTGTAACGGAGTGTAGAGGACAAGACTCAGGAAGTAGAGCCATCAATGAGACCAACAGGGTCTCAGAGAACTGAAAATGGAACTGTTGAAAGTATAAATGACAGGAACCAGAGTAAGTAGAAGTCCTGTTTTATTGACCATCCACTCTCCACAACTGAACACAGGTGTCAACATTCTACTGTCAGCTCCCAGTGGGAGAAACCAAGAGAAGGGAAAAAGGAGGGGGGGATGGAACATACCATTGGCAACAAGAGAAGGTTACAACACACCTCCCTCCCTATATGATGAAACAGACGCAATATAAGGATACATTTTCATGGAACCATTTGGGACTTGACAACTTTGTCACAACTCCACCATTGCCCATTGTCAAGTTGAACTACATTGTTGAATGCCTTTACAATGCGACAAGGAGGGTAGAATTTACTTAGGCTGTGGGGTTCCTTCACACTTCTCTTGATCTGCACCACATCACCTACTCTCCAGATGGGGGCTTTGACCCCATTCTTTTTGTCGTACCATTCCTTGTACTTAGCTTGGTGCAGGTCAACCTTCCTCCCCACCTCCTCAGGGTTATTGTTCACAGCCCTACCTCCACCCAACCAACTAGGGTTAAATTTGGTGCACGGTTCCCTCCTCCTGAGGGAAACAAAAGGGGAGATCCCTGTTACCAGGTTGGGCGTGGTGTGGTATGCCCACAAACAGTCACGTAGGGATGTTTCCAGGTCATGACCGTTGGCAATGGCCAGTTGGATGTGCTCTTTGATTAGTCTGTTTGTCCTCTCAACTAGGCCGTTGGCTTTAGGACAATATAGAGCCGTCAACTCATGTTTGATGTTCAAGTTCTCTAAGAACTCCTTCATAGGTTGGGACGTAAATTGCACACCGTTGTCGGTGATAAGGATGGAGGGTATGCCCTCCTTTGAGAACACATCTTTGAGGAAATCCAGGACTGTATTAGTGTTTACGCGATGTACAAATTTCTGAGTAACCCAATGGGAGGTGTAGTCCACTAGGACCAACATGAACCTCTTTTGGACACCCAGGTTGTCCATGGGTCCAATTATGTCCATGGCTAGTTTACTCCACGGTTTAAGGGGCACAGTGACGGGACAGAGGGGCCTTGCGTAAAGACTTACATTTGTCACTTCTGGCACAGCTGACACAGTCTTTCACTAACTGTTCTGCCATGGCATCCATCCTGGGGAACCAAAAATTCGCACAAACTCTATTCTTGGTTATGTTACGTCCCAAATGTCCTTCGTGCGCCAGATCCATTATTCTTCTTCTGAGGCCCACAGGTGGTACAACTTTGTTTTGACGATAGACTCTGTCCTTTATGATGCTCAATTCGTTCCTGACTTCCCAGAAGTCTTTGAGTTCTGCCTCCAGATCACTGCATTTGCTAGGCCACCCTTCTCTCAATACAATTCTCAGTCTGCCCATATCCTTATCTTCCTCCATGTATTTCTTCCATTCTTCTTCTGTAATGGCGGGGTGGTCTACAACCATGATGGGGCTGTCAAGCATTTCCTCTGGTTGTTCCACTTCCAAGGGTGTTCTAGATAAAAAGTCTGCAATTTTGTTGTCTTCGCCAGAAACGTACTCCACTTTGAAATTAAAATTCTCTAAACCCAGAATCCATTTTCCAATACGTGGAGTACAATTTTCCATACCCTTCACAGTGAAAATGGAAGTGAGAGGCTTGTGGTCCGTACGAATGGTGAAGTTCAGCCCCCACAGGAAGAATTTAAAATGCTTCACTGCCCAGAAACATGCCAGGGCCTCCTTTTCAATTACGGAGTAATTCTTTTCTGCATTTGTAAGGCAACGGGATGCAAAGGCAATAATCCTTTCTTCCTTCCCGTTTCTTTGAGACAGGGTGGCCCCCAAACCCTTGTTGGAGGCATCTGTGGTGAGGATGGTTTTATTATGTGGATCAAATACCCCCAAAGCCGGCGAACTTAAGATCTCTTCTTTGAGAGCATCCACCACACACTTATGTTGCTCATTCCTTTCGAACTCCTTGTTTTTCTTTAATAGTTCTCGCACTGGTTCACATTTGCATGAAAAGTTTTTAATGTACTTGGCCATATATTCCATCAACCCTAAGAAGGACTTAAGTTCCTCCTTGTTTTTGGGATACGGAGAGTCTCTCACAGCACCGAGAAGGTTGTTTTTTGTTCTAAATCCTTCTTCAGATATTGAATGTCCTAGGTAGTCGACCGACGTCACCCTTATTTTGCACTTAGACTTCTGTACTGTCAACCCTGCATCCATGAGCCTTTTGAAAATGAGTCTAAGGGTGTTGTCATGGTCTTCCACGTTGCGACCATACACCAAGATATCGTCCTGGAAACACATTGAGCAGTTTACCCCCTTCAAAATTTGCTGCATGACCTTCTGGAAAACCGCCGCAGCGGACGCTAATCCAAAAGGCATCCTTCTGAACATGTACGCACCATGAGGGGTTATGAATGCGGTGAGTGGTCTAGATTCTGGGTGCAGGTCCACCTGGTGGTAAGCCATCGATAGGTCGATGACGCTGAAGTACTTAGCTTGGGACATAGTGCTGAGCATCTCGTTTATGTTGGGCAGTGTGTGTCTTTCTATCCATTTGCTCTCGTTAAGGCTCCTCAAGTCTACACATAGACGGATGCCTTCTCCACTGGCCTTGGCTGTGATCACGACTGGCGCCAACCATTCAGAACATTCCACAGGTTGTATGATTCCCATGTTGCACAGTTTGTTAAGCTCTTTCTCCAAAGGCTCTCTCATTTGTTGTGGCACGGGGCGCAGTTTATGTACTACAGGTTTGGCGTTGGTCTTGAGTTTTATTTTATGTTGGAAATCATGTAAAAGGCCCAGCTCTTCCCGAAACAATCCTGGGAACTCGTCACAAATACTTCCGCCCTCCAGGTTTTCTGCCGTCAGTAGAACTTGTTCTTCCTTGTTGGGATCCAGAATGATGCCCAGTTCCTTCTGGTGCTGCCAACCTAACAGGTTGGATCCCGACTCTACAATGTATACCTTCCCATATGTATTCCTGCCTTTGAATTCAATTCGCATCTCCTTCATACCTACCAGGGGTATGGGCTCCCTGTTATAACCTGTGGGTGAAATGTCTGCTTTCTGTAATGTGTTCCTACCTTTTTCCTCAAAGCACTCAAAATCGTTCTTGTTCAACAACGTAAAAGGGGAACATGAATCTGCAAACATGGTTACGGTAGTGTTATTCAAAGATACATCACACTTAGGATAAATAATATTGACACTCCCTGAGCAATCTTTAACTTGCAATACATACTTATTTTCAATAGGCAGTACACATTTTACTTCTTTGCCCCAAGATCCTTCTACACCCCCACCCTCCTTGACTTGGGGGTCACCTTCTCTGTACACCCTAGCAAAATGTCCCCTTCGATTACATTTTTTGCAAGTAACACTTTTAGCGGGGCAATGAAAATTATTAGCAAGGTGATTGCTACTTCCACACCTGAAACACCTTAGACTTCTCTCACTACTAGGGTTTTTGTTGTATAACTTTTCTTTACTTTTTACTTTTAAAACTTCATTGTACTCTTCCTCTTCCTGGATACTGGCCACTACATTAGTTGTGCTCTTCATTTCTTTGATGCACCTGGCGGTATGTTCCACTGATTTAGGTATGGCAACAGCCTCTCTTAGATTGGGGTTCTTGGCCAACAGTTTTTCTTGGATGCGCACATTGTTAGTGCACCGCACCAACTGGTCTCTTATTAGTGAATCCGTGAGGTTGCCAAATTCGCACAATTGTGTGAGACCTCTCAACGCTGCAATATAGTTGGTCACAGATTCCTGTTTCCCTTGTGCTCTGCCGAAAAACTTGTGTCGTTCCAACACTATGTTTATTCTGTCCCCAAAATGTGTCTCTAGTTTGACCATTGTGCTCTCAAAAATATCCATACCCTCAACTGCTTCACCTCCCTCGCTTTCAGGTTCAGGCAATGTCTCGTATATTTTGCGCCCATACACTCCCAAATTATGAAGAAGGATGTGCTGCTTACGCATGGAAGTGAAGCGCTGTCCCCCAATGGCAATAAGATACGACTCAAACAATTTGACCCACTCTTTCCAGCTTATCTCAGGCTCTCCAACCTCATTTAAAAAGGATGGGGGTTGGCTCATGCTGGCTGCAGCCATCATAGTGGGTAAAAAGGGTTGCCAGCGGGAACATTATAAATATAATCGGAGAAAATTCAACTTGGGTAATTAGGTGGCACAGAAAGTGTCCTTGTTTCCCAAAGTTATTTTAGAGCGTAGAAATGTATCAGAGAAAACAAGCCCTCAAAATGGAGTAATGCAGTGGCAGTTATGACTTTTGCAATTGAGTTTACGTTGACAACCAGCCGCGATAATAACGTGCTGCAGGAATACGGGGACTGACGAATGCCAGCAGGGGAGGAAAACGATGGGCTGTCAAAATGTATTTATATAGTTCTCCCTTACTCACAGTGCAACTTGAACTCGCGTTTGAAGGCTGGCTAAGCTGCAGCTCCCTCGTCGATTTCGCCTCAGAAACTGACAACACAGGCAGGTCAGCTGGAACGCTCCAGCGCTCTGACTGGAAAGTGCGCACGTTCAGGAGAACAGTGTCTTCGCTCCTCACGCCCCGGAACACGCTGACAGGATGGGGCGGAAGAGACACTGCACGCCGGAAGGCAGAAGAACCACGCTGGGGTGAGGGAATGAAAACGCTTATCCGCCTTCCCTCAGAGGAACACTCCCAAATTTCCTCAGGCGAACGGTGCTCGCCTCCTCTTTCTCACGACGCGATGAATGAAAGGCTGTTCTTCATCGAATCTCCGGTGGGCAACACCTTTGCAAAGATTCACCCCGGAGCCTCCTCAAATCTTGTCAGACGCTTCCCCTCACTCGTCAGGCAGAGGCAGGCATGCGACCACAGCACGATTTCCGACACCGGTGACAGCTCACTGACGGCTCACACCTCCTGAGTGCCCAGTGCCCATTACCTTAAGGTTAAGGACCACATCACTCGCCAGTCCGTTGATCTCCTCCGCAAGTCATGCCTCCCAGGAGAGAAGCACAGCGCTGAGGTGCTGCCGGTACAACACAAACAGGAATCTCCGACTTTGATGATTAGTCTCGCCTAACTCACATGCGATCCCTTGTTGAACAGCTGAAATCTCCGTGTCCACCACTCACTGTACTCTGTTCACTCCTCTATACATCTTCTGACCAGGTCCTGGCAAGTACATCAAATACCAGGTGAGCACCTTTCCTTTTTTCCTTTAGTTCTTTAACTTGAATTACTTGTAACTGGAGAGAGCACACAGAGGGGAGATGGCCAAAACTGCCCCCTTCGCAGTATTTCGTCGCCAGTGTTGAAAGTATAAATGACAGGAACCAGAGTAAGTAGAAGTCCTGTTTTATTGACCATCCACTCTCCACAACTGAACACAGGTGTCAACATTCTACTGTCAGCTCCCGGTGGGAGAAACCAAGGGAAGGGAAAAAGGAGGGGGGACGGAACATACCATTGGCAACAAGAGAAGGTTATGATCCAGCGCGACTAATATAATTCCTTCTCCTTTGGACATGACATCCAGGTTGAAACACTCTTTTAACAACTATACCATATGACGGTGGGGCCCATAACACCGCATAAACATTCACTCACCCAAATATTCCCTGGATCCCATCCACATTCACCTAGGAGAAAGAATTAAAAACTGCTGGAGGAACGGGATACCTTTTTAAAGTTGACAAGATATTTTCTTAAACGTCATACATAATCAGTTTTAATCCTGTCGGTTCTAAGACATCAAGGTATTCCGCTCTTTGGTCGATGGACCAACTATTCGAATAAGTTGATGGTGACTAAGACCAGCTCAATCACATTAAAACCCATTAAACATTACACTTATTATTAAGCTAAAGAACCACAGACTCAAAGTTTTAAATTATAATAAAGTTTATCTACTTCTTTTAAATGCATGAATAAAATTCAATTTTATTAATCAGTTTAATACGTTTCAATATCATCATAAGAAATAAACTTTTAAAAAGAATTTATGCATACCCCTTTTAGATAAAGAATAAAAGTTCGCCAAAGCAGATAAATTGTAGATCACAGCATAGAATTCCCAAAAACTGACAGTCTGTCCCGCTAAACAGGCCTCCTCGACGGACCTCCATTACAGGTTTCCCGCATCGATCTCGTTCCTTCCCAGTCAAGTTTAAGCTAAAAATGAATAATTCTATTAAGAAAATGGCCTATAGAATATAGCAGTAGTTCTCCAGCGTCAACGTCCAGTGCTCAAAAATTATGCATTAATTGCGCTCCTCCTACTTAAGAGTAGGTCCTCTTATACCCTACTACTAGCTTACTAAACATAAAAGTTGCAAATCTTTGGGGGCGAGAATCACGCTAATTGGTCCATTGGAGGGGTGGCAAGCATCACCTCATTGCCCTCCTTGCTCAAACCGGTTCTGAAATTGTTTATAATTTTGTCCTTTCACACGGCTTTAGGGTAATAGCAATCCGATTGACAGTTCATCAAATGTTTCTTCTTCTTTGTAACTTTATTTTAAACAGTCCATTGTTAATTCACTGTTACTTGTCCCCTGTTCTCACGGATTCACGCTGAGTCTTTCTTGGCACTTGCTTTGTGTCAGGTCAAGCCGACCTTGACACTTCTCACTCTGGGCTCGACTTGCAGCCACGTGATATGTTTCTGCGGCTTTCTTCCGCTTGGAAGCCATCTTTGCATCTGCGCATTAAGCCCATCTGCCTCGGCAGCCATTTTTACAGCACGGCCTAACAGGCCCGAACGAACTATCATGAAAACAAACACAATCATAATTAAAATAGAGAAAATATGCCTTTTCGTTTCACACCCGTCACTCTAAGTACCCCAATTAGGTGTTATCTAGCAAAAGCGACATGTAAAGCCATATTTACTTACCATCCGCATTCTTTTGCCACAATACAATTTTACTACATAGCACAAATCATGCAAAATCACTCTAATTAGTACGCAAACCATTATATTAATATTATTTCACTTTTACAATTGTAAGTAGGTTAACTTTGCACATAAATTGAAGTTACCACTTATGTAAAATGTCTATAAAAAGACGTAAAATGTTGATTAGTTGTTCAAACAATTAATAACATTAATTTATTAGCATGAATATTAGGGGTTCAAACATTTTTTATTTACCTTGCTCCATCAACTCCCCCTTTGGTGATTTTTAATATCACCACAAAAACCCATGTTACACAATTTCTCAGATAGAATGTTTCTTGTCCACTTGCTTTTTGTTAGTTTTACACATCAGTATCCCTTTCATCTTGTCTTTTTGTTCTCTCATACATGTTTTCTTTTAGTACTTCAAGTTCTATTTCACCCAATTCTCGTTCTCTTTCCTTATTTATCTTATTTTCTCTTTTTATTTTGTTTTGTCTTTTTCTCTTTTTAATACATATAATAACAAATTTCGCTAATAACACCACTAATATTACTACTGTTGCTGATATCAAAACTTTCCCTACAATAGAACTACCTATTTCAGTGAACCATTTTGGTATTGAGGAAAAACTCTTACCAAGTTTCTCCCAGGCATTTTCGACCTCCAGTGGAACAAGTTCTTTGTGCAAATTAGTAATATTCTTTATATACTTCTGTATATTTTCACTTTTATCTGGAATGTAAGTGCAACAATGTTGGACTTTCAGCATTCCACAGACTCCACCCTCTTTTGCCAAAAGAATGTCAAGGGCAAGTCGATTTTGCATCACCATAGCTCTCATGGCAACCATCTTGGTATTTACCATCAAGAACCCTCCAGCAGTATTCGTTGATAAACGATCTACTACTGTGGACAATTTCCGAATTTTAAATGCATTCAAAGATATACCCACTGCTGGTATCATTGCTCCAAAAATGTCACCAACTATTTCTGAAAAACTTTCCCTTTTTCTATGTGTGAATGTTTCACCCATTTCATGTGTTCCTTTTTCTTCTCTCTCCACATGAAAAATCTTTGGAAAGACCAGGCCTAAATAGCACGGCCCATACCAATGGTCCGGCAACCTGTAATAAGCTCTGTTTCCACAAATATAATAGATCCCTGGAAATATTGGATCTTTTCCTCCTTTGAATCCCTATCCTCCTAAAAAAATTTAATTGTCCCGACATTCACTGGAACCCACGAAATAGTTTTCATATCTGGTTCTATTTCTATTGATGCACAACTTTCCCTGTTGGGGCCAATCTAAAGTCATAGCTGCATTTGTTTTTCTCTTATCATTATTTTCTCCTTCAAACGCCCAAAGGGGTGTTTTTGTCTCTATTACCTTTCTTTGAAACTTAACTCTTCTACTTTCTACCATTTCTAAAAATACCTTTTCTTCTTTCTTTAACTCACAGGTAAGGTTGTGTTTAACTATATTTTCTAATGTCAAATCTTTATTTTCTAGGAAAAATTCACCAAACATTTTTGCTTCTTTCACTTTGTTCAATTCAGGAATTATAGGAATTTTTGAGAAAACCTTATTTATATCAGTATAATAATATTCTAATCTACCTGTTTTATAAAATAAACTAGCTAAAACACTACATGTTATTCCATACGTCAAAGGAAGGTGATGATAGGTCACACCTTCTGTGACAGACGCAGGTAATTGCATACAAACATAACAATCTCTCACATCCATTGTTTCTACATATTCATATAACAATTTTGTGAAAACGTTCTTTGAAAAATCAGTTATGGATCTATCCTTATGTAACTCGGCACTATCTATTAATGTTGCTGTGTTCTGTATGTTAACTTCCTTATTCTTCTTTGTGTTGTTCCCTAATATGGACGTTTCTTCTACAGCTAATCTAATTGGAATGGTGATTGCTAAAATAAGCCAAACGAACATTAATAAACCTGTACAAAAGAAACACATTCTACACCATCAACGTAAAAACTCACATCTATGTCTTCTATTCTCTGTGTCTACCATCCTGTTCTATTATCTATGTATATATATAAAATGTGTCACCACACCTCAGAATGACGTTTCAGCCACTCTACCTTCCCACTTTGTCTCGTTTGGTACTTTCTTTTAGTTCTTCTCAGAACTCTTTCTTGACTTGTTCAGGTTTTTAGTGTCCAGTCCGGGTTTTTCTTTTTAATCTCTTCAAACTTGTTGCACTTCACTTTCACCCATTGGTCTGCAGCTTTCTTCTGGGTTCTCGTGAGTGTTTTCTTCTTCTTTGATGTCAGTCAATGCGATGTATAGCCACTTAGGTGACTTATATTTCAAATTAGCTTTCTTCACTCTTTTTGTTTTCTGCAGTTGTTTTCCACTTTGTTTTCCTTGCTCCCTTTGACTTGTTATCTCATTTACTTGTTCTGCATTATCTCTATTTAAATTTATAATTTTGTATCTTAGTCTTTTGACTTCGTGGGGCCAATTATCTCCTTTTCTCGGCCTTTTTGGTTCACTTTCTTTTTCCTCTCGTTCAGCTCTCCAAGTCCTCTTTCTTGGTCCTAGTCTCTGTTTTCTCTCTTCTTCACTTTCTTCTGATTCTGTTTCAGACCTTACTTCGCTTCCTCTTATTTTGAACTTTATGATTTCACCTTCTTTGTCTAGATCTGAACCTTCCTGTGTCATTTCTGTTTGGCCACTTGTTTCTATCCCTCCTCGAGGTTCTTCCGAATTCTCGTTGATCTCTCTGTCTGTTTCTAAATTTCCCTGTTCTTTTGTTGGTTGGTCTGTCCCTATTGCTCCTCGGGGTTCTTCCGATTCTTCTATCTCTCTATCTGAATCTATCCCTCCCTCGTCTAATTCAACAAATTTTGAAGGATTTTTACCATAGCTTGTGCTCGGCTGATCAATGTCACTGTCTCTTGGTTCAATTTCTTCGTTTATGATGTCAGTTTTCCATTTATTCTTTAGCTTTTCATCACAATCTGATTGGTCTGTTTCAGATGCTGAACTAGTATCTGATATTTCCAGATGTCGACTTACAGGTCGATCTTCAAGTTCTGGAACCCTGTTTGTTTCGTCTTCTGCATCGGATGCTGAACTGGTATCAGATATCTCCAGATGTCGACTTACAGGTCGAGCTTCAGGGTCTGGAACTCTGATAGTATGGCTGGCATGTACCCAGTTTTTCACTCCTGCACATTTGACTGCAGTTGTTGTCACCAGGATTACTTGTCGTGGTTGGTCCCAGCGAGGAACCAAAGAGTTTCTTCTTCTGTGGACTTTTATGCGAACCCAGTCTCCTGGACTCAAATCATGAGCTGGTTTTCTTTCGAGACTGGGCGCATCCGGTCCAACCTGATGAAACACAGAATGTACCACATCAGCCAATCCTTTGCAATAATACAACACAAGATCATCAGTTATATTCAGCAGTTTGTTGACAGGTACATGTGCTTGTCTCATTGCTCGTCCCATGATTATTTCGTGGGGACTCAGACCTGTTTTTCTGTCAGGTATGCTTCTGATAGTCATTAGTACCAATGGTAGGGCATCGGGCCATTTGAGTCCTGTGGCTTGACACATTTTCCCTAACCTATTCTTTATTGTTCCATTCACTTGCTCTACTACTCCAGAAGCCTCTGGTCTGTATGCACAGTGTAATTTCTGTTGAATGCCAAGAGCTTCACATATCAGTTGGATCAGCTCATTTTGAAAATGTGTTCTTCTATCTGTTTCAATCGTTACTGGAAAACCGTACCTTGGAATGAATTCTCTCAGCAAGAGTTTAGCTACAGTAATTCCATCATTCCTTCTGGTCGGATAGGCTTCCACCCAACGAGAAAACAAACAAACGACCACAAGAACGTACTTCAGTCTATTGCTTGGGGGCATTTCTATGAAATCTAGTTGCATTCTAGTGAAAGGACCTCCCTCTCGCCCTATTGTTCCTAGACTCACTACTGTTTTCCTTCCTGGATTTATCTGTTGGCAAATAAGACATCTTTGACAAAGACTTTCAGCTATAGCGCTGAATTTTGGGTTATACCAGGTTTGTCTGAAAAGTCGGATCATGGCGTCCCTTCCAATATGAGCTTGTCCATGGTACATACGTGCCATGTTAGAAATCATGCTATCAGGCATAACTGGTCTTTCATCTCTATAAACCCAAACGTCATCTTCCTCCCTTTTCCTGCATCCTGCTTTTATCCAACTATCTTTTTCCTCATCATTTGCTGCTTCTTGTAATTGTCTTACTTCAGCCCATGTTTCAACAATGTTAGTAAACAGCGAGGGACATGGAACATGCTCTCTTTCTCTTCTTCGATTCAATGAGACTGCATTTTTAGCACAATATTGAGCTATCTCGTTAGCATATTTATTGTCCATGGTTATGAAATCTTCCCCATTTTTGTGCGCAGCACACTTCACCACTGCAATCTGTTTAGGCAGCTGTATCGCCTCAAGCAATTTCTTCACAAACTCACCATTTCTAATTGGAGTTCCTGCAGACGTCAAGAAACCTCTTTGGGACCAGATCTGTCCAAAGTCGTGGACCACTCCGAAGCCATACTGGCTATCTGTGATCACCGTAATTCAGACATTCTTTCCCAATTTGCACGCTTGAATCAGAGCAATCAATTCAGCCACTTGGGCGGAACGTATCCCTCTCAAACAAGATGCTTCCATTATTGCAGCTACTGTACACACAGCATACGCCGCACTCAAAACTCCTTCACTCGTCCTCAGGCATGAACCATCCACAAACATCACATAATCTGATTCTTTTAAAGGCTCATCCTTGATGTCTGGCCTTGGTTTTGTACAATATTCAAGTACATCCAAGCAATTATGATCAACTTCATCTTTGTCTGCCACACTCCCTTCATCCGTCAATGATGTCGAAGGATTCACGCTTGTGCATCTGTCAATGGTTACATTGGCTGCACTCAAAATCACTTTCTCATACCTAGTCAGCCGACTATGTGTCATGTATTGAGTTTTGGTTCTTGTCAAGAGAATTTCGACTGAGTGTGGAACATATACTCTCAGTGGATATCCCATCACAATGCCTTCACTTTGTTCCAGACTCACGCAAGTAGCAGCTACTGCTTTCAGACATCCAGGCAACGCTTTTGCTACCGGGTCTAAAACAGCTGAAAAATATGCAATAGGTCTTTTCATATTTCCATGTCTCTGCAATAAGACTGAAAGTGCACACCCATCTCTCTCACTACAATACAGCTCAAATTCTTTTTCATAGCCAGGCATTCCCAGTGCCGGTGCTTCACACAGTCTCGTTTTTAGTTCTTTGAATGCTTTCATTTCTTCGTCATTCAATTCAAACGGATCTTTAACATCCTTTTTCGTCAATCGCTGTAAAGGTCTCGCAATTAATGAAAATCCACTTATCCACTGTCGACAATACCCAACCATTCCAAGGAACATTCTCACCTCTCTTTGTGTCATTGGAGCCCTCTTTCCTCGGATAATTTTTATTCTCTCGGTCGTTACCTTTCGCACTCCCTTTTCAATCTTGTGACCTAGGTATTGAACCTCTTGTTGACAAAACTGTAATTTAGACGGGGACACCTTATGTCCTCCTTCGGCTAAATGGTTCAGTAAAGCAATTGTGTCAGTAACACATGCTTCTTTGGTTTTTGATGCCACTAATAGGTCATCAATGTACTGAACCATCACAGATTTTTCAGGCATCTTTAAATCTTCCAACGATTTCTTTAGGATCTGATTAAAGATTGAGGGACTTTCTGTATACCCCTGATGAATTCGGCACCATGCCAAAATACGCTCTCCGAACCGGAACACAAATAATGGCTGGCTATCTGGGTGTAACGGAATAGAGAAAAATGCATGGCACAAATCAATGACTGTGTACCATTCTGCATCATGTGGAATCTGATACAGTATTACAGCAGGGTTTGGTACAATCGGACAACAAGGAACAACGATTTTATTGACCTTTCGTAAATCTTGCACTATCCTATTTGTCCCATTTGGCTTTTTCAGTCCCATAATAGGTGAATTACATGGACTGCTCATTATTTCTTTCAAGATTCCCTGCTCAATCATCTTATTGATTACAGGTGTTATTCCTTCAATAATTTCTGGCGTCAATTTATATTGTGGAGTATTTGGGTAATTTGTTCCTTCTCTAACAGAAATTTTGACAGGGTCTACTCCTCTCATTAACCCAATGTCTTCGCCTGTAAAATCTCATACCTCCTGTCTGACTGTTTCTTTTAACTCAATTGGGATTTTCTCTACATCAAACACAGGAAACATGTCATTCACTCCGGGCTCTAATTCTGCCATTGTCATTTTATATAGTACATCTTCATCTGGTGTCTGAAATGCAATCCCATCCGGGGTACAATAAATGGTGCAATTCATTTTGCAAAGTAGATCGCGTCCTAATAAGTTTACAGGACTGCAATCACACACCACAAATCGGTGCATTTCTCTGAATGGTCCAACTTTTACCTCTACTAATTTGGTAAGAGGTGCCTTAATCTGCTGGTTTGAGACACCTACGACTTGGATATATTCACCTGAGAGAGGAGGGTTTGGAATTTCCACTGATCTAACAGTAGAACGGGTAGCTCCAGTGTCCACAAGGAATGTCACATTTGCACCATTCACTTCTCCATCTACGAATGGACCCGTCTGGTCTACCTCTAGAGTTGCGCCAAGTACGCACTCTTCCTCCTCTCCTAGGCACCGTCATAAACTTTCATCCGATTCATTCCCATCCTGTTGTAACCAATACTGCGATATCGCAGCTGCGCGCGGCAATTGTGTTACCTGCTCTCCTCCGTAGAATCCTGTCTCTGTACTGTATCTCTGAGGGTTTACACTCTTGGGAAGTGGTGGTTGTGGCACCTGACTCTGTTGAGTAACTACCTGTGGTTGCTGCAGCTGTTGGTAACTCACCTCACTCTGCACCTTTGGATTTAATGATTGATTTTCCGTATTAGCTTTTGGAGGAAATTTACACTCGTTTCTCCAATGCCCTAACTTTCCGCAGTTGTGGCATGGCCACTTCTTCTTTGCCTCTTCTATACTCATCTGACCTTTGCCTTTACCTATATTTGGTTTGGATTTAGTTTGTCCTGTCTCATTAACCTGATTATTCAATTGAGCTTCCTGTTTTTCTGCAACCTTCACTTGTGCCCACATCGCTTTCTCTTTTAATTTACGCTGTCTACATTCAATGTCATCACTACACTACTTAGCATACCTCAACACCTCGTCCACAGTGCTGTTTTGCCAACATATCATGTGCTGCTTAATCATTTCGCTTATTTCTGGTTTCAACCCATAAACAAATCTGTATACAAAATGACTCATGTCTTTCTCATTCAGAGTCTCATAACCGCTATACTGTTTGAAAACCAAAAGTAGCCTGTCATAGTAGGCATGTACGGACTCCTTACTCTCTTGTGTAGTTCTGTCAATCTTTACCCAATCAGTTTCTTTGGGTGGAATTTTGTTTTTCAAAAAGGTAATAACCTGATCATACTTCCTCATTTCTTCTGGTCCTGGCGCTCCTGTTTTTGCGTCTCTTGGGTATTCTACTGTCGGCCAATCAATGGTAATTTTACATTCTGTCCATAAATCGGCTGGTACTACAATGTCAAACAATCCATCCAAATCTACCCACAACACTTTCGAAACTTTGACAAACCTTTCCACTTGTCTGTACCATTCTACAGGCTTTTCTCTCAATTTTGGAAAGTCATTTGTAAATGACAGTATATCTTGTCTGGACCATGGGACATGTACATAACTGCCTCCTGGGGTTTCTCTCATCGGATACTCCCTTACAACTGATTCCTTGTCTGTCACTGCAAAAGCCAAAGACGCTTTGTCGGTTGTTCTCTCATTTCTTTTAGTCCACCTGCTTCTCCATCTGTCCACATCACCCCATTTTCTCAACAAAACAATCAGTTCTTTTATCTGGGTTAACCGTCCTGATGTGTTCAGATTTTCTATATCTTTCTCACAGAAATCTACCCTATACGGTTTCTGCAAACTCCTGACTTTTACAAATTCCACTCCTAGTTCATTCGCTGTCTCTTTCAATTTGTCATGTAAATTTCTAGCTCTCCAAGTAATGCTCTTACACAAGAACATTATCTCGTCGTCCTGATATGTTTTCAATTTTTCTGTACCAATAGTCCCTAAAATCAACTCTTCCATATCTATCTTTAGCCTGATTACATCCAATGGTTTCGGTTCTATCTCTTTATTTTGCAAATTTCTCATCCATTCACTTAATTCTTCTGGAGTTGGACCTACAGGTGTACTATTTATTTCTATCCAGTTTCTGTTCCTCTCTGGCGTTTCAGATGCAGACTCGGTTCCCATAGGAATCCTTTTTATCTCGCTCTCATTTTCTGTCAGGTTAGTAGGCGGACTCGGTCTATATGAGCTGACCAAATCTCTTGCCTCTCCAGTTTCTGTATTTATCCCTTCTCTCATTCTTTGCATATTAGAGTTCATTGGGATGACTAAGGAATGCTCATCTATTTTCTGGTTCTCAAAAACTGGTATTACTGGTCCTATTGTCACTGGCACAGTCACAGCTTCCATGTTCATTGTTAACTCTCTTATTTTCTCAGTTAATTCTTTTGTGGTTTTTGCTAACTCAGCTGCATTGCCACTGTCAGACTTATCACTTCGTGGAGTTTCTAGCTGTTCATTTGACCTATTTATATTGTATCTTTGTTCTGGACTTTTATTCCTCCCAGTTTCCATTGGCGGTGCATTGGGTGTCACCACCGCAGAATTCTGTTGATATGGAGGTGGGTTCCTGTTTAAAATATCTTCCAGCAATTCATCCTCCGTTTCGCTACCTCCATACCCGTACCTCTCTGTAACTGTATGTTTTTTTTCTCTGTACACTTCCTTCCTGTACCCTCTTCAACTGTAAAGGCTGGAAACAAACCCTCTGTCATGTTAGCATATCTCCAACGCTTCATCCTGTCCTCATGATTCACTCCCCATAACCTTCCAGGAACTAAACTATGATTCTTTGCACCTCTGTATCTTTCTCGTTCATACATCTCGTCTTCCCATTCACCTAATGCTTCAAACTGTGTCGGTCTAGGTCTTGGCTCAAGTTTCATCATTTTCTCTCTCAAATTTTGAAGTACAGCTATGCTAAATGAACCATTCTCTGGAAAAGCCAATACTCCATCATTCTGAGTATATTTTGTCCAATTTTCTAACCAAATGCAAGTATGATAACCGTATTTCAGCATCATATGAGAAGCTGGCGTTTTCGGTGGAGGAATTTCCTGTCCCTCTCTAGTTACTACCTTTTTGTCTTTCTTAAAGAAGTTCTTAATTTTCGCCATCCATGACGGTTTCTCTCTACAGTACTCATAATAAGCCATATTTCACGATTTCTCTCCCTTCTGCAAGCTCGCAACTCTGCTCTGTTCTCTATGTGCTATTCGGACCTATCCCAGCGCGTCTCACACCAACGCACCAATCCGAAGCCTCTACGTCACTGCTCTTCAGACCTATCCCAGCGCGTCTCACTCTAACGCACCAATCAGGGCGTTTTCCGTGTTTCCAATGCACTGGCCAATCCCAGCGCGGTCTTTTGTCAACGTCAGTTCTACTCCTGACCCCTCCTTTACAAAATATATCGGCAGTTTGTTCTTGACTATATTTTATTAGTTACGACATAAAACACATTTCCATTGTCTGTTTTCGCTAAACAAAAATGATAGTTCACTCTATCTTGCAAGAATACAGTTTCGTTCGATAAGTGTAGCACTTCCCTCTACCTTACCCTTCTTTCAAGCAAGGGGTAAACCCGTTTCTCTGGGGATAAAGCACATGTGGAGACTATACTGCTCCTGAGAATTAAGGCCAGAGTTTCACAGGAAAACCAGTTGCTATTTCACTCATACGCGTTTTATACAGAAAATGTCCCTATCATAACACAACCTGTGTTATCACCAATTTGAAAATCAGACAATGCACTATTCCATGTGACTTCTCTTGCCACACGTGTCCACTTCCTACTTCCCGGAAGCTTCAAAATTTCCGACTTACATATAACGTAATACAATTCAACATGAAGTGTTAGACATGAAATAATCAATAATCAATACTCAATAATCACCAAACTAATCTATAGTAACCATAACTCTGCTACCAAGAAATCTGATCCAGCGCGACTAATATAATTCCTTCTCCTTTGGACATGACATCCAGGTTGAAACACTCTTTTAACAACTATACCATATGACGGTGGGGCCCATAACACCGCATAAACATTCACTCACCCAAATATTCCCTGAATCCCATCCACATTCACCTAGGAGAAAGAATTAAAAACTGCTGGAGGAACGGGATACCTTTTTAAAGTTGACAAGATATTTTCTTAAACGTCATACATAATCAGTTTTAATCCTGTCGGTTCTAAGACATCAAGGTATTCCGCTCTTTGGTCGATGGACCAACTATTCGAATAAGTTGATGGTGACTAAGACCAGCTCAATCACATTAAAACCCATTAAACATTACACTTATTATTAAGCTAAAGAACCACAGACTCAAAGTTTTAAATTATAATAAAGTTTATCTACTTCTTTTAAATGCATGAATAAGATTCAATTTTATTAATCAGTTTAATACGTTTCAATATCATCATAAGAAATAAACTTTTAAAAAGAATTCATGCATACCCCTTTTAGATGAAGAATAAAAGTTCGCCAAAGCAGATAAATTGTAGATCACAGCATAGAATTCCCAAAAACTGACTGTCTGTCCCGCTAAACAGGCCTCCTCGACGGACCTCCTATACAGGTTTCCCGCATCGATCTCGTTCCTTCCCAGTCAAGTTTAAGCTAAAAATGAATAATTCTATTAAGAAAATGGCCTATAGAATATAGCAGCAGTTCTCCAGCGTCAACGTCCAGTGCTCAAAAATTATGCATTAATAGCGCTCCTCCTACTTAAGAGTAGGTCCTCTTGTACCCTACTACTAGCTTACTAAACATAAAAGTTGCAAATCTTTGGGGGCGAGACTCACGCTAATTGGTCCATTGGAGGGGTGGCAAGCATCACCTCATTGCCCTCCTTGCTCAAACCGGTTCTGAAATTGTTTATAATTTTGTCCTTTCACACGGCTTTAGGGTAATAGCAATCCGATTGACAGTTCATCAAATGTTTCTTCTTCTTTGTAACTTTATTTTAAACAGTCCATTGTTAATTCACTGTTACTTGTCCCCTGTTCTCACGGATTCACGCTGAGTCTTTCTTGGCACTTGCTTTGTGTCAGGTCAAGCCGACCTTGACACTTCTCACTCTGGGCTCGACTTGCAGCCACGTGATATGTCTCTGCGGCTTTCTTCCACTTGGAAGCCATCTTTGCATCTGCGCATTAAGCCCATCTGCCTCGGCAGCCATTTTTACAGCACGGCCTAACAGGCCCGAACGAACTATCATGAAAATAAACACAATCATAATTAAAATAGAGAAAATATGCCTTTTCGTTTCCCACCCGTCACTCTAAGTACCCCAATTAGGTGTTATCTAGCAAAAGCGACATGTAAAGCCATATTTACTTACCATCCGCATTCTTTTGCCACAATACAATTTTACTACATAGCACAAATCATGCAAAATCACTCTAATTAGTACGCAAACCATTATATTAATATTATTTCACTTTTACAATTGTAAGTAGGTTAACTTTGCACATAAATTGAAGTTACCACTTATGTAAAATGTCTATAAAAAGACGTAAAATGTTGATTAGTTGTTCAAACAATTAATAACATTAATTTATTAGCATGAATATTAGGGGGTTCAAACATTTTTTATTTACCTTGCTCCATCAGTTACAACAGGAACCTGTTCTGTTCCTCTAATCAAAATTCTATTCAGAATCTGGGAAGAGCAAAGAACAAGCATTTGCAATGCAATAGGTCTCGCATTTGCGAGAGTTTAAGCTATTGGCATTGTAAATGACAATGCCTTTTATTTATCTGTTTTGATAATTAACACATAAATAAAAGGCATTCTTATTTACAATGCCAATAGCTCAAACTCTTGTAAATGCGAGACCTATTTCATTTCAAAGAAGCAGCCGCCATTGTCCCAGCCTGCTTGGAAAGTGAAAGCGCGCATGGCGTGCTGAATGTTGCAGGAAAGCATGTCGTGCCCACAGTAGGAGAAACTCATTAAAGAAAATAGTGCTTACAGACTAAATAAGACATACCGTGTAACAACAGAAGTAAAAGGGACAGTCCTCATGGGAGGCTACAAATGAAGACAAGACGGTACTAAGGAGGGACTAACAAACCTATTAACGAATCAGAAGCCAGCATTTACAAAGGACAGTGACACAAGCAATGAAAAATATGGGCGGGGCTTCAAGTCCATACTCAAATACTGCATGCCTCGCAGAGCAGCACATGTGCCGCCCAGGCTCAACCTAAAATACCATCGTAATACCCAATGCTATATAGAGCAAAACACACCACCTATGAATACATTGGTATACAATACTCAAAGTCATGCAGGCTAAATTCACCACATAGGAATACATTAGTACATACATCCCACTGTTATGTAGGATAAACACCACATATGAATATATTAGTACATGAGGATGGGATAATAAAAATATTATAACATTTCAGCGTGATAAACAACATTATTTAGCAAGCGAGGGTGGGATAATCCTCGCCTCGAGTCCTTAATAGGATTGAAAATTCTTGGCGCATTAGCTAGAAACGTTTTTATTCTATGTCAGGACTGGAGGCTTCGGATTATGCTTGTTCAAAGCTGTTGTAACACAATTGAGGCCACATCTAGAATCAGCTTGTAGTAAAACGTTCTGAATATTAAATCAGAAAACCAGCCCGCTGGTCTCCTGATATCCTTGATGTAAAACCTAAACCGCGTGATCGAGGCTAAAGTCTCCCTGACCGAGTAAGCTCCAAAATTTGAGATATCAATACCTATTTCGTAGAGAAACCATGTCACCCAGCGTGCTAAGGCAACAGAAGGGGCTGGATGGAAAGGTATCTGGAGGGCCAAAAAGAGGTGATCCCTGTGAGAATGATGAAAACTCCCTAATACATTCTTTGTATCTCTCCCAGCTCTGCACCCTGCACAACCTGGGATGTCTGGAAAACTAGGGTCAGTAATCTGATTAGGAAGCGTTTCTGACCATTGTGTGATGGTAAAGGATAGAAAACAACAGAATATCCATGGGTCTATGAGCCTGAAAGAGAGCTCCTAACGCAGCTGGCACAAGAAAAGACCTAATGGTGTAATCAGTGAAAATCCTTTTAAAAGGACGGAATCCCATCACTCACCGTGGTGACATGCTTCATCATCTGGGATCTCCTCTTGGTTGCAACCTAGTGTAACCAAGGGCTACAACCCCCTCTCTGAGAGGGAGGAGCTCAGGGATGTTTTCAAATGAGATGGATATAGCTAGGATTTACTACAATCCAACAGATGTGAAGAACAGAAATTTCTGAGAGTGGTGGGCGCAGTGCAAAGAATGTGAAGAGTGATGTGCTAGTTAAAATTGGTTGTCAATAGAGGAAAAACTTTGTTCGTAATCTATTGGTCACCAAATTTAAAAACAGTGCAGATGCAGTTTTGAAATAATGACTGCATAAGTCCAGAATCAAGGTCTACATGTTTCAGCCATTAGGATTGTGTATAATCTTGGCCTTCCTCAGGACCTATATAATTATGCTACTGCGTATGTGAAACGTGAATACAAAGATCATAAAAATAGGTTGAACCAATTGCAACCTACCGACCTGGCGTCTAGGTTCTCAGTGAATTATGGTGCAATGATGACACCTGGACAGAAGAAAAAAGAACAACAACAACAAAAAATCAATACTTGTGCCAAATGCTAAATTTCTACGAGGGTCGAAATGACCCCTCGTTGCTGTTACCTGAGTGATGTACTCATGATAGTATATGTAGTCTCATGCTTACCTATAATGCACGAGAAAACTGCCTTGCCTCCCCTGGCTACAGCTCAGGAAATGAGGCCCCGCTCTGAGGAACAAAAAGAAGAAGAAAACTAGGTAATGACAAAACATAGGACCAGCCACAGAGTCTCTGAAGCCTATGCTGCCTGTAAGAGTTTAAAAGAAACCAGATACTGGAACAGTGCTGGACGTGACAATACTCTGATGCGAAAGTATAGGACATAATACTAGGCTTACAAAGTGCGTATTGTTTCTGTCCACTTTGGTGAAAAAGATAAATGGAACTTCTTCGTGTCTAGCCCCTATCAAAGTTTAACACCATTGCGTACTTCGGTAGTGCATGAATTAAATGGAGAAAGCCTCCGTCTATTCTGCTGAAAACGAAGAGCTCGCTGTTTTCACAGCGCATATTTGAAATTAAGTTCTTTTTAATTATTACCATGTATGCGATAAATGGAGAAAGCCTCCGTCTGTTCTGCTGAAAACGAAGAGCTCGCTGTTTTCACAGCGCATATCTGAAATTGAGTTCTTTTAAATATTACCATGTATGCGATACTAATCAAAAGGGATTGTTCACACATTCCTTTGAATGCAAACCACTATGCCGTTCATACTTCTATAAATGTATCAATGCACGCGTCAATGTCTAGAAAACAGAGCCTCGCTAACTACGAGTGCGGATCATGTTGCAAAAACAGAGACTACAAATATAGGGGTGCCTACCTCTCCGTCGGTACCTTGGACCACATCTAAGCCGTTTTTGGAGGTGCTCGGCGGTCGGTAGAGCCACTCTATTTATATGTTAAAAATGCACCGGTGTGGCTCGTTTACTGACATTTGGTCTCTGATTGATGACGTCAGTGCGTAGAGAAAGAAACAGACTACAGGAAACCGTAAAGCATCTAGGGAATAGTAGTTTACGGTATGCATGCACCAGCCCGTGAGTCTGAATTACTAGTGGGCTCTTCGATGGGCTTGAAAACCAGAGATTAGTAGTATTGTCTAAAGTTACTAAGTGCATAGATATTCGACACCAAACAACACGTGAGAGATTTATATGTTCAAATTGCACCGGTGTTGCTCATTTACTAACGTTGGTCTCTTGTTGATATCAGTATGCAGAGAAAGAAAGACGGACTGCAGGAAACCGTGAAGCAACTAGGGAATAGTAGTTTGCATAGGGGTATATTGGCATAGATGGAAAAAAGCCTTTTGTTGCTACGTTTCGGGTTGTCAGGCGAACCCGTCCGCAGTTGGCGGTAACTCAGCCATATTATACCAATTATGAAGTTCTCCAACCTGGTCAAGCCTAGTTATGATATAGAATCTTCTAGGATAACCAGACAACGTGATAGTGTAGTGGTGTATTCAACCTAGTTCCCACATAGGGATGTATTAGCATAGGTGGAAAGTAGCCTAATGATGCTGCATTTCACGTGGTCAATTCAAAAAACTTTTGCAGTAGGTGGTGGCTCAGCCATACTATACCGATTATAAAGTCCTCAAACATGGTCATTCCTGGTTTAAATACAGAATTTACTGGGGTAGCCATGTGTGTGAAGAGGGGATACAGAAGTCCAGCTTAATTCGAAATTTGTTTTGATCATAACTGAGAAAAGAAGTGTACAGAGGCAATCAAAAAGATGGACCAACTATAATAGGGCCCAAGGAATTTCATCATTCAGACCAATTTTATCGCTCTGGAGCTTGAACACCCATTTTTGCTCCTTGCGAAAAAGAAATTTGGACACATCTGTAATATGTGCAGGAATGAACGGTTGTTCTAATACAGTCCATTTAAGTTCGTCAGCACTATGCTTCAGATCTAAAAAGTGCTGAGTGAGCCTAGTAGCCTGTTTTTTGCACCTTATCGTGCTCTTATGTTCCATGATCCTTAGTTTCACTTTACGTGTGGTCATGCCGACATACCGGTACCGACATGGACAAGTGATCAGATAAATAAATTTATCACTATTACAATTAGTGTGTTTACACAGCACCAATGGTCTTGCTGTTCCAATGTCTATTGTGGTGGTATGCTCTGTTTGTGGACATGCTGCGCATGATCCACATGGAAAGTGTCCTTGGACTGCTGGTAGGTTCCAAAGAGTCTCATGGATCTGAACTGGTTTGCTTTTGGGTCTTGTGTGTACCAGATTGTCTTATAAGTTGGAGCTCCGTTTAAAGGAAAAAAGAGGTGGAGGAAGGTCCTTGTTGCCAACGTTGAGTATCCGCCAGTTCTTGCGCACACTCTTTTGGATCCCATTAGATAGTGTATTGAACATATTCACAAACGTCAATCTTGTCATCGGAGGTTTCTGTATTGGTGGATCCAACAGGGCATCTCAGTTGTTATTGGATGCCCTTTTTAAAGATCGTCGTATCAATCTTTTCGGATATTTTCTGTCTTGAAGTTGTTTGGAGAGTGTTGTAGCATGAGCCTCATACGTATCTTTAGTGGAACAATTCCTCCGGAGATGGAGGAATTGCCCATAAGGAAAGTTGTCACATAGTGATTTAGGATGGTAGGAGTCGTAACATAGGAGAGAATTCCTTGCCATCGGCTTCCTGTATAATTCACTCTCTAGGCCAGTTGATGTTGCAAAAATCAGTAGATCCAAAAAGGGCAATTTATACTTATCAAATTCGACCGTGAATCTGAGATAGTCGTTTCTAGAATTCAACCATGTTTGAAAAACAGTGATGGTGTCTGGATCCCTCGCCATATGACAAAAATGTCGTCAATATAGCGTTTCCACAACCGGATGGAACCGTGGAAGGGATTAGTATCCTTAAGTACATGTTCTTGCTCGAACAGATGAACATACAAAGTTGCCAAGCTAGGCACAAAAACACTCCCCATGCTGGTCCCGGATACTTGAAGATAAATGGTGCCTACAAACCTGAAGAAATTTTCTTTCATGGCTAACTTGGCGCAGTCCATGATAAAGTGTACGGGAGTGATAGTATCTAGCTCTCTCTCATCCAGAAGCGATCTAATGGCATCCAAAGTCTCGTCTTGGGGGATGCAGGTGTATAAGGACTCGACATCAAATGAGACTAAAAAGTCTGAGTGTATGTCGAAGTCCACCTCAGGTAACAGTCTCAAAATATCCTTCGTATCTTGTAGATACGTGGGCATCTCTTTAACCATCGGTCTCAAAATGTGGTCAACGAAAGTAGACAAGGGTTCGAGGAGGGAGCCCAATCCAGATATAATCGGGCGTCCTGGAGGCGGTCTTTGAGGTTTATACACTTTGGGGAGTACATAAAAAGAAGGCATCACTGGATGTAAGGTTGTCAGATACGCAACCTCTTTAGTAGTAATCCAACCCTCATTTGAAGCTTCTGCCACAAGAAAGGTAATCTCGCGTCTTAATCTATCAGTTGGATCTGTTTTCAAAGGACGATAAAATCTCCTGTCATTTAGCTGTCGGAGGCATTCAGCGCGGTAGGTGCTGGTGTCCAAGATGACAATGGCACCACCTTTGTCCGCCGGTTTGATGGTTATATTGTCATCCGTAGTCAGCGTCCGTAAGGCATGTTGCTCATCTTTGGGTAGATTTTGGAAATGTCCATGTTCTTTGTCACAGAGGGAAGTCACCTCTTCAGTCACCGCCTTCTCGAAGGTCAAGATTTGAGCGGGGACAGTGTGAGCAGGTGGATTGAATTCAGTGCGTTTTTTAAGGCCTGTGTTTGTAAATTCTTCCTCGCTGTCAGTGTTCTCACGATCTTTGTCTTTGAAGAAAAAGTGCAGCCGTATCTTGCGGAAGAATCTAGCCAGTTCGCATTGTATCTGAAAAGGATCACCCTTTAACGTGGGTACGAACCCCAAACCTCTGTTAAGTACAGCTTGTTTGTCCGGTGATAGAATACGATTGCTCAAATTGACCACTAGGTCGCTTCTGTGCTGGTCCCTGGTTGAGGCGGAACCTTCTTTTTGCTGCGTAAGCTCCTCGGTGAGGGTGGGGGGCTCCAGTGGACTTGGGCCTGCTGATTCCTTCTTCTCCCTCTTGAGCGTCCGCGGCCAAACCCTAAAAAAGGCTGGTTGTTAAAAAATTGAGGAGGATATTGAAAATGTGGTTGAAAAGGTCCCATCTGGGGCGGAAAAGGTGGATTGGGATAGCCCCACGGAGTGGGGGACCACCATTGGGGATGTTGTGGAACTGGTGTGCCGTGCCTCCAATTAGATCTATTGAATCTCCCTCGTCCTCTGTGTGGTTGCACACCGGGTGTAGAGGAATCAGAATTGCTTGACCATTCTTCACTGCCTGAGGACGAGTAGTTGGAACCATATCTTCGTCCCTTCTGGTTGAATTCAGGCGGAGTGTACTTATCGCTCGTATAAGGATATACTCTTTCATGTGAGAAACGTGCTAAATCTTTCTTAAATTTCTCGATTTTAGTCAGAATGGAGTCTTTAAATTCTTTATTGGTCTTATTTGATTCCTCTGTATTCTTTTTGAACAAAGTGGTAGTGATGGTACTCTTAATCTGAGATTCAAGGACTTGTATTTCTACAAGGATCGTGTCAGCTACGCATTTGGCCGTGCTGATAATCAATATAAGCCAATTGCGCGTGCACCGCCACGCGATTAGTGACCAATCCTTCAGAAATTCCTTGTCTTGAAGGAATAACCTGGGGGCATTCGTGACGATTAGCCCCATAGGGGCACAATTGCCACGAAAATATTCAGTCATAATAGCCCCATGGATCACAGTTCATGAGTGTGATTTTTTCAGTCCTAATAGTGTGGCCCACTCATCGCCATTAATGACCCCCGGGTTAGAAATAGTGTCAAGAATACTTGGAGTAGTAAGTATAGCCTGTAGTGTTGATTCATCAAATGCTAAGCCTGTGAGTTCCGCCATCATAAAAATACTGTCACTGTCCTGCACAGACCGTATCTAGTATAGGAAAAACTAGAGAACGCCAAACCTGTGTGGTTAGCGTATTCGATAGACACGTGTAATAAAAAGACCCGCAGCCATAGCTGCACTAGAACAACAACAACAAAACAATGGATTGAGGGTCTAAGGGAACGTTTTAAGACGTTCCCTTAGACCCTCAATCCATTGTTTTGTTGTTGTTGATGGTAAAAGATTCCATGTCTGGGGGGAAAACACACACTAGCTGAGATGTCCAGGACTTTGACATCTAACACTCTCTTGCCGGAAAAGCCTGATATAACAGAGTGGTTATCTTTGTCAAAGCTTGCTTTTTGGATAAATCAGAAATGTCAGGCTATTTCCATAGGAACTTGAAGATGATATTGACCTCTCAGAGGATCGAATATGCTGGAAGGGAAGGATTGCCTAAAGGAATACCCTGCACTATTCCACTTACTAGAGTAAGTTCGCCCATTACTCTACCCTTTATTGGAGAGTGATTTTAAATAACAGACTGATATCTATTCACAGAAAGTTATATTAATCTATTGGAAACTGGGCCTGCCAGGAATGTTAGGAAAGGAGGAACTTGGACCTCAAGGAATCCCAAACCCTGTTATCGCACCAGCTCAACCACCTGTTCCAAGCTGAGGAATACTGCTTGTGGACAGAATCTGACCAGGATTTAGATAGAAGGGAGAAGGTTGATCTGAAAGGTCATGGAGGAATCAGCGTTTCCTGAGATGCCCCAGACCACAACATGAAAACGGAAGTTGAAGGCTCGCCGGATCCAAATGGAGACCCGGGAGTAAGGGAAACTGACCTAGGTCATCTGAAGATATCTCAGGAGGACTAGGATCCCAAGGAAGCCATCCCTAGCAGAGTAACCAGTATCAGTCCCACTTGGTGACGGAGAGTATATGCTGATACTCTCAGGAAATCATGAATGGGGTGGAAACATAATGCAGACAACCTTCCATTTTGGAAAAAAAGCGTCTATATTGGACCCTCAGAGCCGGATGCCAAGAGACGAATTCTCTCCATTTATTGGACAGGCAGATGCAAGGATCCGTGTGGCACTGACCCCCCGCTACTCTGGAGTGCCTGCAATCCGTAGGATGGAGTTCCCCCATTGGAATCTCAGAGATATCTCCTGTTCCAGTCGGTTACCACATTGCTCTGATTTGGTGGGGATTCGCTGTCACTGAGATATGAAGTTAAAGGCCGTAATGCCAGTCTGACCTGAACTTACTGCTAAAAGTCGGGATCTTGCCCTCCTAGTTTATTTCTATGGTGGGTAGACGAGATAAATCACATTCACCAACTGGAGGTAGGAATAAGGGCCCTGGTAACATCGCTAAACAATTCACATGAATGGTGATGTCTTCCTTGGACCACCAACCTCCTGTGGGGAGCCATGCATAGTTGGCGTTGCAACACCACACATCAACGTCATATTCTATAATAATTTCCGACCGAAAATCGAATGGTACAGTTGTTCTCGGCAGTCATGTATACTAATCACCATTGAAGCTCGGACTTAGGGACCTATTACGATGGCGGTCGGATGTCCACCGCCGGGCCGGCGGTGGACATCCGACCGCGATCGCAACCAAGAAAACCGCTGGTCAAATTAGGATGGCGGTGGTGACCGCGGCGGTGGGAAATTCCGCCCGCCGCTTTTCCGCCGGTTGCCATCCGCACTCCTGTCTGGTGGACGGAGCAGGACCGGGATAATGGTGGCGGTGCAGAGCAGGCTCTGCCGGCAGGATTATGATGCCGGCGGTAGCCAGCCTTTCCTCAGCGGTCAAACCGCCATGGAAAGGCATGCGGAGATTGTCTTCCGGGGGACCGTTACGGGCCCCCAATATGTTGGGGGGGTGTGGGTGCACTGGGGGGGTACCCATGGTCCCCCCCCTACATTTCCCTGTACCAGGTGGCAGGCACTGTGCAGTGCCTGCCACGCGGTGCAGGGAAATGCAGGACATGCTCCTTTCGGCATCGCGGCGGTGCTGCGGCCAGCAGCAACCGCCGCAATGTTAAGGCCCGCGATCAGACCGCCGCGGTCGGATTTCTACCGCGGGTCATCGTAATTCGACCAGCGGTGATGTCACGGTCCAGGCGGGCGGTCTTTTCCCGCTACCATGGCGGTCGGGGAGGTTTTCCGACTGCCATCGTAGTAGGCCCCTAAGTCTCTGGAAACAGCCTAATCAGCTCTGAATAAGCTACTCTCCTCTGAAAAGGAGGGAGCATTAGGCGTTGAAGCTTCCTGTAGTGGAGAGGGACCGATAAAAAAAGCCTGGGGAAAAATTCTGAAGCGTTATGCATATGGGCAATGCTCTGAGGGACACCTTGTTTTTGAGAAGGGTGAAGAGAATGTCCCACTGGACAATACATAACCCCTGTGGCTTGGGGTAGACTGGATTGACCTGAAGTCAATCTGAAAAGCTGAGACCCTGCATGCATCGAGAGAGAATGGAAGTCCTTTCGCTGAACCAGGAAGAATAGATCCTGAAGGAATCGGATGTTCAGTTCCAATGTCGGAGCAGAAACTGCTTGTCTTGTGTGCTCAGGAGAATATCGACAGATCATCAGGCACACGCTCTGGAGCGAAGGCGCTCGACTACTGGACGCATGATGGTGATAAAGTACTAAGGGAAGGCAGGTAGGCCGAAAGGGAGCACTTTGTACCTAAGCCAATGGATGTCTCCCACAAATTGAAGAAAATTCCAGTAAAGGAAAAATAACAATAGAGAGAAAGGCGTCCTTGGAGAAGAGGCATACTCTCCGGCCATTTTCCTAAAGGAGGTCGTTGAGGAGGTGAATACCCTCCACAAAAGAATTTTATCTGGAAGCCCTTCATTGTTTCTAGAATCACGGGTCGGCAATCAGAGAAGTTGGAAAGAGAATACTGAGTCTTGCCCTCTAAGACAAAAGGGAAGGTTGAATCAGTCTTACCTCGGGAATTTACTCCGGTGTCGCTGTAGGCTTGGGAGCGGAAGGAACCTCTCCCTTAGTGACTGCGGTCTCCTTGTGCCCTGAAGGGATAGAATGTTTCCCAGGAGTGGGAGGAGAAGCCCTGATCTTTGGACAGATGGTCTGACTGGGGACCTTGTAAATGTGTGCAGCTGGTTGGTCGCCCCCTAAAATGGTCGGCTTCAGCAAAGGACGTGGGTTGGATGTTTCGAGGAGGGATGGTTGGGCCCTGTCAAGAGTCAAAAATGTGTGGCCAAGTGTGTCTAGGCTTGTGGCGAACTTGTCGCCGAATAACATGCCATTGGTTATAGGATCTGGTTTTACGGTAGCAAGCTCTTGCATTATGGGGTCACTGCAGATTAACACTGAGCGATTGTGTTCTACATGCATTGCACAATGGGCGTTGCCCAAAAGGCACAATGCGCTTTGTGCCCATCCTGTAAGAACGTCAGGGTCCTCCGGATTATTTGTGTCTTTGTCAATGACCGCCATCTCCAGTATTTTGTACTGTAGGTGTTCTAAAAGGTAGCCAATTTGGGGTAGAGCACCACAGTATTGGGGTCGTCAGATCGAGTGCAGTCTGAGTGGAGTCTGTTACAGATGTCCCTGCCGTAACTACTCTTTAGGCGGTCATGGGCATAGTCAGTGATACCAGGAGTGGGCGCACCATTTGAGAAGAGGGGGAGTGTTAGTGTGTCAGGATCGAAGTCCAGGGAGGTGTCCAGGTCAGGAAGGAGGTAAAATATCTCAAAAGTTGATTGGTCCTGCGGTTCCCAGTGACCAAGTGTGTGACCTAGGGTGTAAGTGGCATCAGAACCAGAGGGAAATGACTCAAAGCTGTCCGTGTCAATGCTTGGAAGAGTGAGGGGGCGGGAAATCCATTATTGGAAGGCGTGACGGTGAGGCAGTTGTGGTCATGAGGTAGGTTGTGTGACGTAGGGGCCATCACCACCATGTGGGACCAAACTTCATCCGTAGGGGACGCAATGTCTTGTCGGGGGAGGGATGGAGTGACAGAAGAGGGGTCTAATGGGTGCATGGACAAGGCATACGACCGAAGGTATTGGTAGAACTGCTGGAGAACCTCTGCTAGGACCATGGTGAGGGGTTGGGGCAAAGAAGTGTCTAAGTGTCTCCTAGGGGAGAGGATGTAGCCTTACGGCTAGAGCGGTCGACCTCGAAGCTGGGGAACCGGGTTTCAGTCTCAGCAATGACGCTCAACATCCTGTGATTCTGGGCAAATCACTTAATCTCCCCGTGCCTAACAAAAATGAATGTGTCCATCTGTAACAAAACTGGTGCTCATGTAAAGCGCTCTGATACCTGATAACTTCGGGTCTAGTTCGCGCTACATAAAACTCTAAAAAAAAAAAAAGGCTTCCACCACACCATGCTGTCTGCCTGCTTGAGCTCCTCCTCGAGGTCACGGGGCCCTTCTGGAGTTTCAGGCATTCAGCCATGAGGGAAAAAGGTGCTGGGTAACTGCCAAATTCACAGAGTCAATCACCAGTCAAAGTGATTGTGAAGAGCCATGGTAGGCAAAAAAGAGGGGGCAACCATGAAATGGCTGGACAGAGGCAGATGTCTGATTAGACGGTGCCTGAGCTTGTGATGTCTCTAGCCCCTCAGGAAAGACCCGTATAGCCAAATCACTTGCCCTGGCATGTGGGTGTAGGGGTGGCAATTGTTACTCTACTGTGTGCACCAAAGCAGGAGCAGAACTCTAACTTGTGGAGCCACACATCAACTCACACACCCGATATAGGCCAGGAAACCTGCTGCGTGCGTAGGAGGCGAAGTCAAAACAGGACAGAAAACTGTAGGTGTTGCCGCGTGCTGCCTCCCTGCTTCTGGTCACCCCTTTTGGGTGCCGATGCAATACGGCTAGAAATATATATATATACCAAGTGCATAAAATAAGACAAGCACAAAGAATAGCAAATGCAGTAAATCGAAGTCTACTTATCTTGTGCGAAGCACCAAAGAAAGAGGACATCAATATGGCGACAGTGCACTTTAAAGGAGCAGAGACATTGGGATTGGTGCAGGAGACGTGATGTCATGTTATGGTTTATGGGAAACGTGGTTTGTTAAATATGTCTGTTTTGATTGGCTGCTGTCGCATTTGTATTAATAAACAGCAAAGAAGGAGAAGCATAATCCGAAGCCTCCAGTCCTGACATAGAATCAGGATCTAGTTAGTCATATGTGAGTGCTGGTCTCCTAACACAGATGTTCTAACCATGTGCTATGTTTATTTCGTTGTTGACTTGCGTCTTATTGTGAAACACCTAGAAACATTTGTTGGACAAATTGTTGTGTCAACAGAAACCTCATGTTTCATTGATTCTGAGATAGTGCCATATCTGAATTTCAAACTCACTATATTGGCCAGTTCAGTGGTCCCATGAACTTAATGAAGGCTCCAATACAAAGATCACAGAACTCTCAAATTTTCAAAGTCCAAGTGTGAGAACTTCATCCAGTCCAGGATTTTGCGTTACCTTTTGGGACATGTTCTGATTTTATAATAGGATAAAAATGCCTGCATATACCAGAATGCATATTAAAACGCTGACCTAGATAAGCTACTCTTACATGGCCTGGGAAACTGGAGAATGCTACAGTAACACCTTTTTTGGTTAGCCATTAGGCATAGGTGCCAAGTGACCATACGGTCATTTGTGGCACCTTCACCCAGTCACGGTTATTTAGTCAACAGCACAGAGTATTTTGGGACTTGCATCAATGTTATTGCATTGTAATTGGGATGCAGGAAGTCAGCAAAAGTCAAGAAAAAATAATGTAGTCTGTGGGTTTCAGAAACAAAAGTGACTACATAAATAATGAAAGTACTAAGGGGCTGATTAGGATGGTGGACATCCACCCGCGATCGCAACCCAGAAAACCGCCAGTCAGATTAGGTGGACATCCACCCGCGATCGCAACCCAGAAAACCGCCAGTCAGATTAGGATGGCGGTGGTGACCGCGGCGGTGGGAAATTCCGGCTGCCGCTTTTCCGCCGGTTGCCATCCGCACTCCTGCCTGGCAGACGGAGCAGGACCGGGATAATGGTGGCGGTGCCGAGCAGGCTCCGCCGGCAGGATTATGATGCCGGCGGTAGCCAGCCTTTCCGCAGCGGTCAAACCGCCATGGAAAGGCTGGCAGAGATTGTCTTCCGGGGGCCCGTTGCGGGCCCCCAATGTGTTTGGGGGGGTGTGGGTGCACTGGGGGGTACCCATGGTCCTCCCTACATTTCCCTGTACCAGGTGGCAGGCACTGTGCAGTGCCTGTCACGCAGTGCAGGGAAATGCAGGACATGCTCCTTTCGACATCGCGGCGGTGCTGCGGGCAGCAGCAACCCCAGCAATGTTAAAGCCTGCGATCGTACCGCCGCGGTCGGATTTCGACCGCGGGCCATCGTAATTCGACCGGCGGTTATGTCGCGGTCCATGCGGGCGGTCTTTTCCCGCTACCATGGCGGTCAGGGAGGTTTTCCGACCGCCATCCTAATCAGCCCCTAAATTGGACAATCCTTTCTACAAAAAAGGCAAGAAGTTTGGTTAAATCAAAACCCCAATAAAGTTCTTGTTGCGTGCCTTACCCTGTTTCCCACCTGTTATTTAGTGGCTGTGGGAGAACCTTTAAAGTGGTGTGGCGTAAATATAGAGTTAAACAATTTTGAGGGTGAGATGCACACCAGCATACTCACAGTGTTTAAAAACTTGACTTCTTCAGAACCATGATGGCGTGCATGCTTGACGCGCTCCGCCCAATGCGCACAATGCAACAGAACACATGGGGACCTCATTTGGTACCCCAACTCAAGCTGCACAGCCGTGAGACTGAATGAATCCAATCAATTAAATGCTAAACCTTTTATTCTTCTGTTAATCCGTAATTTACTCTAATTCCTTTTTCTCCAGTTTTTTCAAATTTCTTCAATTCATTTTACTCATTCCAGTCCAATGCATAGTTGTTCATGCAAACACAGGAGGCGTGATAGTTTCCAAATGTCACGTCTTTATTAAAAATTACCCAATGCATTTCGGGAATAATCCCTTCATCAGGGGTATCTAGAATACAAAAATTAATATGCATCACCATTAGCGTGATTGGTACCCATCAAAATCAATAACAAACTTCCACAATTCATTGTGCTCTACATTTTGTCTCTTTATCCATTATGCATGCTGACTTTATAAACAACTACATTTAAACCACCCCGGTCATACACCAAACTAAAGCAACGATCCCCTTTCAAAAACACCCACATCGTTATCAGCTGCCACAAATATCAAATTGGACCTCCTACACTAAGAAGACGCCTCTCCCGTATTTATTCAAAGCACCTCTTCAAACACACCTTTTTAAAGATGCTTACCGTGACACATAATGATTTCCGTACATTATAAAACCACCCAAACTCGCTTCATGCCGGCTTTTGTTTAAACAAGCGTTTTGAATGCGTTTCATCTCGTTCACATTTCCAAGAGTGCCTAAACACACGTCTTCCTCTCACTCATGGTGGAATCCAATGTTTAAACCACGACTTCTTATCTCAACTCCCCGGCAACTCCCAGGTGATTGATCACATGTGTCTGGGTCCAGAGCCTACAGAAACACTGGATAACGAACTTCTGATCTTCAAAACTCACCCCCGATCTTCCTATTTACAAATGCATACTACATTACCCAGAATCCCTCAAAAACAAGTCTTTCTTAATTATCTGTACTCCCCAACCCACAAGTTACCAGTGCAATCCTCAGCGTAACCTCAGACTAATGCATCCACTGCAGGGGCCTGTGTTCGACCTCATGGTCACAGGTTCGAATCCCGGCGGGTCCACTCAGCCTTTCATCCATTTGAGATCGATAAAATGAGTACCATTGAGTTGGGTAACAATAAACATCTGTTATTCAGCGCCAAGATGCCCCGTTGCTGGGGTGAGCGTGCGCTTTACAAATACACATGTTATGTTATGTTATAATTAATCATAAACCAGCACTGCATGCACAAATGTAAATCTATAAATTTCTGCATAGTTTGTTTGTTATTATATAGAGTTGCCACCTGAATCGTTTCATACTTGCATGACAAGTATTTTAATGTCCCTTCTGGTAGAAAAATTTGGAAAAATCACCTTAAGCTGGTATTGTTTCCGCTTATCAGTACATACTTTAAACTGTAAATGGAAGAAGAAGACACTTTAGCGTGTTCTAAAGCTGCCTTAATGACCCCTTGTTGATAATTGAAATAAACAAAGACAGAAAGGCCAGGTTTAAAATTAATACAAATAATTTCATATAAAGTTCTACTTAAGAATCATGTATGGACCTTTGTAGAATATTAAAACGCAAACAGATGGCTGGAACTTTTCTCTGGGAAAAGTGGCAACGCTAAACACCTACTTCAAAGTGGGCCTATCAAAGTAAGCAAGTCTGACTTTTTCTAGGAGGAAGACTGGGATGGAGGGGTGGGGGTACGTATTTCCCTCAGAAAAAATGTTGAAAAAACAGGGCCAGAGGGTGTATTTTAGAGCACAATGTTCACAAAACATTGTCATAAAAGCTACAATTTCTAAAGGGGTTCACTGATAGAATATCAATGCTAAAAAGAATACAAAAATATCGACTCCCTATACTTAAACAGGTAAGTACAAAAATATTGAATCAAAAATATCGAAGTTAAAAATATAGATGTAAGAAATATTGATTTAAAAATATTAAAAAAAATAATATATATTAAATATATAAAATATTAATATTATCTTTAACAAAATAAATTAAATTTAGTATACATTTTAACTAAATATAAAAAATAACCTTAATTAAAAAAAATATAAACACGCAAAAATAATAATTTATACATATACATATATTTACTTTAAAATAATTTATTAACTATTATCTTTATTTAATTTTTAAACTTTTAAATTATATAAAAATAAAATATATACATATATCAATAATTTAAAATTTTAAAAAACATTCTATAATTAATTAAAACATGAAACTTAAAAAAAAATTGAAACGTACATTTCGCAATACAATAAATACAACAGTAGGTATTTGGTATTTATTTATTTAATTGCATAAGTTAATTAAAACCATTGCATTACAATAGAGCATTAAAAAAAATACAACAGTAGGGAAAATGTTGGATAGCGAAACAATTAAATTTACTATTCCATCTCCAGTGAGTGCAACAGTAGGGAAAGTGTTGGATAGCGGAGGGGTAAAAATTACTATTCCCACTCCAGTGATAGCAACAGTAGGGAAAGTGCTGGATAGCGAAGGGGTAAAAATTACTATTCCCACTACAAAGAGTGCAACTGTAGGGAAAGTGTTGGATAGCGGAGGGGTAAAAATTACTATTCCCACTCAAGTGAGTGCAACAGTTGGGAAAGTGCTGGATAGCGAAGGGGTAAAAATTACTATTCCCACTCCATTGCCCACGAGAATTTGTCTGTCGATATTCCTGACCCACAATATTTTTGCCACGATATTTGTGCAATTCAATATTTCTTACTCAATATTCTGTCTCTGCACCTTCTAAAGGTACATTAATCAGTGTCAGTATTTGGCCAGGACATGACATTACAGAAAAGGCTTAAAATGACTTCATTGGAATGTACATCAGTTAAATGAATAAAAAAAAATTAAGACCATAACAAAAATAAACAGCCTGAAAGTGTATTACACTGGGTAGTTATAGTTAGGAAATGTTTTTTTTGGTTAGCTAATAACTTTGACACCGTTTGACTAATCTTCACAAATCTTTCCTCAGCTCCTTCATGGAAAGTTTTGGGGTGATTCGTTATGCGGGGGCCAAGAAAAAGGGGGGATCCCAAAACACAAAGGGGTCGATTCCGATTCGGGCCGGAAAAAGCACCGACCGACTCGGATCCGGAAATTATACCGACCGACACGTACCTGTGGCGCCCGACACGCCAAGTACGATGCAAGGCGTGCAAAATCCGACCGACACGTACCGAACCCAAGTCGAACGACCGAGCCGCACGGAAAACAGCAATCCAGTCGGAAAAACACGCGAATCCAACCGACCGACACGCACCCGGAACAAATCCGACCGAAACGTACACGCGAACTCCAAACCGCAAAGTACGATGCAAGGCGCGAGAACCACGAGCGAGTCGGACGGAGGACAAGCCGTACGACCGACACGCATACAAAACCGAGCCGAAGTAACACAAAACACCGCGACCGACGCGTACGCAGCATAGAAAACTGCACAAACACAGCGTGAACGAAACGGAGAATACCGTACGAGACAAATGCAGGGTCCGACTCGGTCACAAGAACGTTTCCAACATGCACAGACAGTACAAAGGAAAAATCACACAAAAAAAGGCCAAACAAGCAATTACTAAGCCAATAAATACTGGGGGGTGGGGACAGAGAACAAAGACACACCCACAACTCCACCCATATAAAGGACACAAATCACAACCATGATCCTTTGCAAATGCCATTCCACTGCCAGCACCCAAGAGAAAGCAACCACACACCCACAGCTCATCCCTCACACAAGCCACACACCATCAGCACACCAACAAATACCTACCTCACATACACCCAGCAAAACACACACTCACACACCCTCACCTGCACACCAACACACACATCACTCACCATCACCACCCATCACCATGCCCCCCAAGAAGAATCCCAAGTTCCTAGATTGTGAATTGGAAGTCATGGTAGACGAGATCCTCAGGGTAGAGCCACAGCTGTTTGGCAAACTGGTCCAACAGACCCCCATCTCCCAGAAAACCAAGATGTGGGAGAGGATCATCAACAGGGTGAACGCACAATCACAATGTCGGCGCACAAAGAGCGACATCCAGAACAGGTGGTATGACGTGCGCAGGAGGGTACGGGACCTGCTCAAGAAAGACTACATCAACAGCCAATACACCGGCAGTGGCCCTCCTGCCAAGCCAATATACCTCAGGCCCTGGGAGGAGAAGGTGCGGGCCATCCTTCCGCCAGTGAGCGTATATGGACTAGAGGACATCCCAGAGCCTGGTGAGTACACAACAAATGTACACAATATACTGCCACAAAACACACACACATCACTGTCAAGGGGAGAGTCAAACCATGCACTCATAGCAATTACACAGCAACCAGAACAGAATCATCCCAAAATGAGTATGTCAGTCAGATAAACACAACACATGCCATCAAAAAAGTCACATCCAACTGTGCCATCACATGTACAAACACAACTACAACTACAGCTAGGCAGTGGCACAAATAGAACTAACAAACACATCCAGACATGTAGCCACCACAACAACACCAACACACAGTGAAGACCACTCAAAGGAAGGAGTTCTGTGTATGCTGGCCAAGTCAGTGTAGCCAATAGCATCATGGGAGTCGCAGTCACACATATTGCCCCCCCACAACTGTCCCATCAACACCACCATGAACCATGCGCACATCACAGGGAGTGGAGAAGGACTCACAAGATGGCTGACACTGGCTACTGCTGTGGGGAGCACAAGGCCCTGCTGGCAACTGTGCACCAACAAACAGCAGGACACCACTGACTGACATCCTGAGAGACAACTTCCACTCCCTGCAATGCAAGCACGTACCATGGTGGGATATCTGGCTGGCTGGGTGGGAAGGAGGACTTGCAGCACTGACCATAGTCACAAGCACCTCCCCTCACACCCCCTCAACACAAACTCCACAGAACCCACCTGGTAGAATGCAATGCCCCCATCCTAACACAAGATCCCACAAAGAACCACCACCCTGGGTTATGTTGTGTGAAGCACAGGGACACTCTTGGGACTGTTAGCCAAACAACTGCCAGGACAACACTCCCAGCCATCCTGTCAGCACAGCCAGCCCACCCCACAGGGAAGCAGAGTCAAAAGGAAGGAAGCATGGGCATGCTGGGAAGGGGGTGGAGGCAATAGCATGATGGGAGTCGTAGTCACTGATATTGGTCACCCCCACAACTGTCCCATCAACACCACCCTGAACCATGCTCACATCACAGGAAGTGGAGAAGGACTCACAAGATGGCTGACACTGGCTACTGCTGTGGGGAGCACAAGGCCCTGCTGGCAACTGTGCACCAACAAACAGCAGGACACCACTGACTGACATCCTGAGAGACAACTTCCACTCCCTGCAATGCAAGCACGTACCATGGTGGGATATCTGGCTGGCTGGGTGGGAAGGAGGACTTGCAGCACTGACCATAGTCACAAGCACCTCCTCTCACACCCCCCCCTCAACACAAACTCCACAGAACCCACCTGGTAGAATGCAATGCCCCCCATCCTAACACAAGATCCCACAAAGAACCACCACCCTGGGTTATGTTGTGTGAAGCACAGGGACACTCTTGGGACTGTTAGCCAAGCAACTGCCAGGACAACACTCCCAGCCATACTGTCAGCACAGCCAGCCCACCCCACAGGGAAGCAGAGTCAAAAGGAAGGAAGCATGGGCATGCTGGGAAGGGGGGTGGAGGCAATAGCATGATGGGAGTCGTAGTCACTGATATTGGTCACCCCCACAACTGTCCCATCAACACCACCCTGAACCATGCTCACATCACAGGGAGTGGAGAAGGACTCACAAGATGGCTGACACTGGAAACTGCTGTGGGGAGCACAAGGCCCTGCTGGCAACTGTGCACCAACAAACAGCAGGACACCACTGACTGACATCCTGAGAGACAACTTCCACTCCCTGCAATGCAAGCACGTTCCATGGTGGGATATCTGGCTGGCTGGGTGGGAAGGAGGACTTGCAGCACTGACCATAGTCACAAGCACCTCCCCTCACACACCCCCCAACACAAACTCCACAGAACCCACCTGGTAGAATGCAATGCCCCCATCCTAACACAAGATCCCACAAAGAACCACCACCCTGGGTTATGTTGTGTGAAGCACAGGGACACTCTTGGGACTCTTAGCCAAACAACTGCCAGGACAACACTCCCAGCCATCCTGTCAGCACAGCCAGCCCACCCCACAGGGAAGCAGAATCAAAAGGAAGGAAGCATGGGCATGCTGGGAAGGGGGGTGGAGGCAATAGCATGATGGGAGTCGTAGTCACTGATATTGGTCACCCCCACAACTGTCCCATCAACACCACCCTGAACCATGCTCACATCACAGGGAGTGGAGAAGGACTCACAAGATGGCTGACACTGGCTACTGCTGTGGGGAGCACAAGGCCCTGCTGGCAACTGTGCACCAACAAACAGCAGGACACCACTGACTGACATCCTGAGAGACAACTTCCACTCCCTGCAATGCAAGCACGTTCCATGGTGGGATAACTGGCTGGCTGGGTGGGTGGGAAGGAGGACTTGCAGCACTGACCATAGTCACAAGCACCTCCCCTCACACACTCCCCAACACAAACTCCACAGAACCCACCTGGTAGAATGCAATGCCCCCCATCCTAACACAAGATCCCACAAAGAACCACCACCCTGGGTCATGTTGTGTGAAGCACAGGGACACTCTTGGGACTCTTAGCCAAACAACTGCCAGGACAACACTCCCAGCCATCCTGTCAGCACAGCCAGCCCACCCCACAGGGAAGCAGAGTCAAAAGGAAGGAAGCATGGGCATGCTGGGAAGGGGGGTGGAGGCAATAGCATGATGGGAGTCGTAGTCACAGCTTTACATCCCCCACCACATGGCCCAGCAAGCTCACACTCACGCATGCACATCCCACAGAGAGTGGAAAGGCCCATCAAAGATGTCTGATACTGTTGCTGTGTCGTGGGGAGCACAAGGGCATGCTGGGAACTGCACATCAACCAACAGCAGGACACCACTGTCAGCCATCTTGCCATTGCTCTCACACCCACACACACTGAACTCCCCACAAATGCAAGTAAGTATGGGAATGCTGGGAAGTGGGGTGGAGGCAATAGCATGATGGGAGTCATAGTCACAGACATAGCTCACCCCCACAACTGTCCCATCAACACCACCCTGAACCATGCTCACATCACAGGGAGTGGAGAAGGACTCACAAGATGGCTGACACTGGCTACTGCTGTGGGGAGCACAAGGCCCTGCTGGCAACTGTGCACCAACAAACAGCAGGACACCACTGACTGACATCCTGAGAGACAACTTCCACTCCCTGCAATGCAAGCACAGTCCATGGTGGGATAACTGACTGGCTGGGTGGGTGGGAAGGAGGGCCGGCTGTCAACCAAACACAACCAATGCAGACCATGTTCACACCCCAAAAAATACATAGAAATGCCCAAATATTGCAGGACAATGTGCCACACCAATATCAACCCCTGACTGTGACGACTTAGGACAATGCAATGTACAGGCCCGCACCCAGAGGCACAGTCACAACTGTCATGTGTGTCAACCATTGATGCCTGCAGAAACATAACATACATTGTGTGTGTCTCCCAAAAACAGGTGATGATGGGGACACAGCAGCAGACGCTGAGGAGTCCCAGTCCCAGGCTCAAGAGGATGCGGAGCTCACTGGCGTCGTACAGCCTCTGCCCTCCTCGGACGAAGAAGACCAACCTGGCACATACGGTGCAAGTCTACATGCAGCACCAGCAGGACCACCAGCTGCAGCACCAGCAGGACCACCAGCTGCACCCCTGCACCCACCCCTCCAACGACTGTCACCACAAATACCATCCCTGCCGACATGGACAGAACAAGGAGCAACACCAGCACAGGGAACCTGGACCAACCTGGGGCCATGGACACCACCACCACCACCAACCCCCAAGGTGGACCAGGGTCATCTGTGCGTGCCACTGCACGCACTGCACATGTCAGCAGGGGTGGTGGGAGGGGTGGGAGAGAGAGGTTGCTGCTTGCAGAGGTTGCTGGTGTGCATGATGACCCACAACTGGTACGCATAGCTGATGCGTACCAGTCCAGCACCGGAGACCTCAGCCAGGTAGTGGGGCTCCTCAGAGACATGAAACAGCAGCAGGCTGCCCATCATGCCCGCTTGGACTCTCACATGTCCCACGTGGAGTCACACATGTCCCGCGTGGACTCACACATGTCCCGCGTGGAGTCCAAGTGGGATGCACTGCATGAGATGACGGCGGTGCACAGGGACATTTTACAATGCCTCCGCCAGATGAACAGCAACCAGTCCACACCTCCCTGTGTGCCAACAACATCTGGTGCCGAACAAACTGCAACTGCCACAGGGAGGGAGGATGACTCTGGCGGAGAGTCCCCTGCACCGCAGCAGCCTGTACTTGAGGGCCCCCCCAAGAAGAGGGGTCGTCCGAGGAGGGGCAAGTGAGAGGCCGATGGCCAAGCGCAACTCCCAGGAAGCCTGAACCTGTTCTGGATGTTCACCTTTGTGCACAGACTGTTCACCCTGTTGACGGCAACACTACTCCCACACATTGCATGGGGAGTACAAGTTGGACCAATGTGTCAGACAACTGTGGCCCCGATACTGGGGATTCTGTCTACCAGGACTTTCAATTCACCTAGGAACTTCTGATTGCAAGATTTATGTACAGCACTACCCATCCTATGCACTATTCACACAAATGTATCACAATAAACACACTAATACACCATACTTGCCTCTGTTGTGATTCCAACGTGGGTGCTGTTATGGGGATGATGAACTGCAAAATTACACTGTGTATGCGAACTGCAACAGCAAGGACAACACAGGCATGTGAGTAAAGGCAACGTGACACATATGAGGGAGACACACCACCAGGGCTACACAACACATACACACCTAGGCCATCTGACTCATTGCCTACACTGATGTTGCCAGGGAAGACGGTGCAATGCACAGACACCACACCCATTCCCAGTTGTAGTCAAGTAGCCCACAGGTGCAGTAAGCAAATGGCAGTCAAATGTGTGACCACAGACAACGCACATCACAAAGTGAAGCACAGGTTTATTACACAGTTGCAACATGTCGTAACCACTACAGATGCAAGGTAATCCCACCTGGCAGCGGGCACACAGTCAACAACTGTAGACGGAAGGAAGTCCATGGGTGTGGCGCACATCACCTGTAGGGACACAACAGCTACCAGCCTGGAAGTGCAATCACGTCGTCGGAGGACACAGTTGACCAAACGAATCTGAAAGTACCCTGTGAAGGACAGAAATGACACACAGTCAAAAACAATGGAGTACAGGACAGAACAGCAAAACTCATGCACAATACATGTTACAAGATACCCACCCAGAACCAAGTTAGCATGTCAACACTGTTGGGGAGTACAGCCCACCTGTAAGCACACATCGCAACACACATCCAGTCAAGTAGCCCATGGACACACTCCAACAGCACCAGAGCACCACCTACACATCATGCCAACTCACATCATTGACATGACACCTCAGGATACTCACATTCAGCTAAAGAAGTTGGTGATGAGCTGTGTGCGGACATCACCCTCATCATCATCATCATCATCGTCACTGGCATCGTGGTCCAGGCCAGGATCCTCCACAGGTGGCGGATGTTGGTCATTGTCATCCTGGATGAGAGGCAACTCCTTCCGCACTGCCAGGTTGTGGAGCATGCAGCAGACGATGATAATCTTGCACACTTTCGCAGGGGCATATGGGAGGGACCCTCCGGTCTTGTCCAGGCAGCGGAAGCGGCTCTTCAGGAGACCAAATGTCCGCTCAATCACTCTCCTGGTCCGACCATGTGCCTCATTGTAGCGCATCTGAGCTGGTGTCACAGGGTTCCTGAGGGGTGTCAGCAACCACGGCATGTTGGGGTATCCCGAGTCACCTACGGACAGACAAGTGCACATTAGCTGACTTGGAAAAGTGGGCGGAATACTACAGATCAGATCACACACAATGGCACAAAGTCAGTACACACCGACAAGCCAGGCACGCTGGTTCTGCATCTGTGCCATCATCCTGGGGATGCGACTACTCCTCATCACAAAGGCATCGTGTGCTGAACCAGGGAAACGGGCACACACGTGTGTGATGGTCATGTCTGCAAGACACACCACCAGTGCATTGACCGAGTGGTAGTGCTTGCGGTTCCTGTAGGCCTGCTCCTGGGCCTGTGGTGGTACCAAAGCCACATGTGTCCCATCAATGGAGCCAATGACATGCGGCATCCTCCCCAGGGCATAAAAGTCACTCTTCACGTCAGTGAGTCGTCGCAGTCTAGGGAAATAGATGTACCGGTTCAGGAATAGCAACATTGCCGCCAAAACATCGCGGAGCACACGGCTCAACATGGTCTGTGACATCCCACCAGCAGTCGCCACAGTATGTTGGAAGGCACCGGTGGCAAAGAAGTGTAGGGCTGCCATCACCTTCACCTTGGGGGTCAGCGCTGTAGGATAAGGCCGGCCAGGCTGCAAATGTGGGGACAACTGCACTGCCAAATCCTCAATCAGCTGCCTGGTGAAGCGGTACCGTCGGATGCTGTCCCGTTCCACCATCGTTGCCAGGTCTGGGAATGGTCGATGGACAGCAGGAGCCCTGCAGTGCAGAGGAGAAGTAAGCAAGATTGTCAGTCACCCCACATATGCGGCATTGAACACACTCAATATCCCAACACACATCATTATGAGGCACAACTACATGAAGTGTGCAGTTCCGTAAGGACATGTATGGTACATACATGGCCAACATCTGTCAACACGGTCCAACAGGTGGCATCAATTAGTCCCAGGTTGGCCCATTGGATATCATGAGGCCGTGTCACAGTTCCCATCTCCTGCTGCCGTGTCACAATCACCCCCCACAGTGACATGTGAGGACAGATATGCCCCAGGCACCACAGCTCAACGACAGGTACATTCCCAGGGACCCTGTATTGCCACATGGACACTGGCATTACATGGAGTATCATGTATACACCACAGCAAAACAACCATGACCCCCACAGGTAGTGGTCCCACTTGCCACGGCAGGACAGACATGGACGTCTGTGACACACACACGCACAACATCAAAGTCCATGCACACACAACGTGGATGTGGAGACTGTCTCCCATTGTGCACATGAAATCAGAGACATTGTAAACACTATATGCACAAAGACTGTGGAGGACCATCACTATTGTGCCACTGGGACACCCTGGCTCAAACATACCGTCCCACATGGGACTCACGTGGTATGTGACATGACATACACAAACACCACCGTGAAATGTGACCATGGCACATGCACAGATATGAACAGTTGCACATCACAGTGGTCATGTACACGTAACACCCAGGATCCTGTCCCCATGAACACGTGCACAGCCTGGGTGTGGCTGCCCACAGGTGACACCCACAGGACAACATGTACACCAACATACACACAATAGGAAATGCAGCCTTACATGCCTTATGATAAAGTTTGGACTGGCTGTCGTGATGTAGGTGTGCCCCTCACTCCCTGGGAGCTATCTGTGGCTGGCATATGTCCATCTGAGACAGGCATGCTGACATATGCCAGTCACATGTACAGTGATGCGTTGAACAGCAATGGACCGATCGGTGCCCCCGGCCGGCCCATTGCATTCAATGTGTGCGGGTACGCGTTGTACCCCTGTACGCGTTGTACCGCAATGGACCGATCGGTGCCCCCGGCCGGCCCATTGCATTCAATGTGTGCGGGTACGCGTTGTACCCCTGTACGCGTTGAACTGCAATGGACCGATCGGTGCCCCCGGCCGGCCCATTGCATTCAATGTGTGCGGGTACGCGTTGTACCCCTGTACGCGTTGAACTGCAATGGACCGATAGGTGCCCCCGGCCGGCCCATTGCATTCAATGTGTGCGGGTACGCGTTGTACCCCTGTACGAGTTGTACCGCAATGGACCGATCGGTGCGCACCCATTGACAATGGCCTTGCCTGGCAACGGACGCGTTTTCGAATTTCGAACGAGTCGGTTGCTGGAAAATCAGTTGGTCACCCACAACAATGTTGCAAAATCATGTATGTCATGAAGTTGAAGATTTGAAGGATGCTGTGGGCGTGTTTTGGTGCTGCTATTCCATGGATTGGCCAGATTCAGAAGATGCAAACGACTTGGACCTATCACTTTGGACACAAGGGACAGTATCTGCCTCTCCAGCACATATATATTGCTGGCTGTTCCCCTGAGAGCTCACTTGCCTGCACTACATGCTCCAGGACGACATCTGCCACTGCACTGCTGCTGTCTCTGCCCCTCTGGACCCTGCAATGGCACGTACTGTGGAGAGAGCCCCAGCCTTCAGCCTTGAGGAGAACCAGGCCCTGCTGGACAGCCTACTTCCACAGTACAGCAAGCTGTATGGGACACCAGGGGAGCAGGTGAGTGTTCTGTGCACTGCCTTTCTGAATGTGCATATTGTCTGACTAGCAAGGCTGAAAGTCTGCACGCCACTGGCTAGCAGGCTCACTGAGTAGTTGTCACCCCCATAGTGTGTAGTGACATGCACTGGACAGGTATGGTGCAGTGACAGTGCATTTGAACAAGGTTTTACTTCCCATGCAATGATACCATGTAGTGACGTCTGGCAAACTGTCCATGGGCAGCTTTGCACTGCCTGTGTACATCATGTGCCCCTGTGATTGAGACATGTATATACAACTGTGTCATGCACGGATATGTTGCATGTGTAGTAATGGCCTTTTCACTTTGTCATCCTGACAGGTTAATGCCCATCGGAAGCAGGAGATCTGGAAGGACATCGTCCGGGCTGTCCGGTCCGTGGGGGTCTACAAGCGCCGGATCCGCAACTGCCAGAAGAGGTGGCAGGACCTTCGGGGCTGGACCCGGAGGATTGCACGGGTCCAGCTGAAGCTGTCGCCTCCTCGCAGGAGGGGCGGAACACGGACCCTGACCCCCCACATGCTCCAGATCCTGGCGGTGGTGTTTCCAGACCTGGATGGGCAGCTGAAGGCCAGACAGCAGCAAGGAGGGGGTGAGTCAAAGACTGCACTGTGAACTCTGTATTACATGCTGTGTGCCCTCCTCTGGCCTGGTTCAACTGCCACAGTGCAGCAGTCATGTTGTCCAGGAGCCATGTCCCTCTATTGTGCACTGCCCACTGCTCATCTGATACCCAGGTGTGGCCCTTACATTCAGGGAATTGTGTCACTTGGGACTGTGTCCTTGCAGTTTGCTTCACTAAAGGTGGGGGACAGCATCTGTTTCCCTAACTCTGTTGTGGGCATCATGGGTGGGTCCATTGTTCACACTACGCCTGTGTTCGGACATGTAATCTGCGTGTTGCTTTGATATGCGGTCCACTTGCTGTGCTGAGCCACCACATGTGCCTGGGGTATGTGGCACACGCCCATGCAGCGGGTGGGAACAATGTTTGGGCCCCAGGAGTGTGCAGATTACGTGTGTCACACATACATAGCCAGCTATCCACTGTCCAGGGCTCATCCCTCATTCATGTGGAGCAGGACAGTCATGCCTACTCCAGGCCATGCAATGCACTCTGTACTCCCACTCCCGTGTATCAGCTGACACATTGTGCGCAGTGATTTGACCCCTCAGGTGTCTGCCTCTGTGTCAGTGTGCTGTGGATTAGTTGCCAGGACTGCTGGGGTGTTTCTTGGTAGGGGCTCAGCATGCCCCTGGAGATGTGACCATAGGAGACGATACTTGTGTGTCACATAGGTGTTTGATCAGCTGCCCGTGCAGACTGGGGTATGCGAATGTGAAGTTCAGGCAGCTGTTCCCCATTCACAGCAGATTGTGAGGGGCTCAGGTTCAGAGGGTAGTGTCACAGGTCTCCCATATGTCCAATAGGTATGACCTGGACAGATGAGGGTTAAGATGATGTGTTGTGTGGGGGATGTACATGTGCACTTGTGCAGCTCCAGGACTTGCATTCCCCATGACCTACTATTGTGACACAGTGCTTAGTGTTGTTGTCTGGCTGCCAAGTCATACATCACTGAGACAGTGATGTATGACTTAGCAGTCATGCCTCTGCCATGGCATGTGTCTACTTATTGGTGGTCTTGCAGGGGAGTGACATGTGCTACATGCACACCATTGTGGCGATGGCTATCAGGACATGGGTGCATCATGGTGTCTGTTGCTGGTATGCATCACATGCATTTCCTATTTGACTCTGGGCATCCCTTTCATCCGGAAACCTGTACTGACTCAGTGGCAAGAGCTGTGATGTGTGCATGTCCACATGCCACACCGTGTCCTCTGCACTGTCCAACTACTGTGTACTTGGTGCATGTGTCCACACTGGGGTGTTGCAATCCAACAGACACCATACAGATGGGTGCAAGGCCATGTGGGATGTGAGTGCCATGCTTGGCATCAAACTGACAATTGGCTTCTCCTGTTCAGTTAGGGCACTTTTAGCAATGTACAACTAATGATGCCAGGGCTTGCTCTGTAATGTGCTGTGCTCACAGTGGTGTGTGCGTTTGGTGCAGGTGACTGATGTCTGTCTGTTTCCCCATTGTTTGCAGATACATCCACGGCCACGGAAGGGGACAGCTCCACGGACCAGGAGGAGCCAGAGAGCCAGACTGGGTCAGCAGCCGAGGAGTGGTCGGAGGGACCCAGTGGCACGGAGGGCGAGGGGAGCCACACCGAGGAGTCCTCAGCACCATCCACCTCAGCTGAGGACCAGAGCAACTCGGAGGATGACTCCCTTATGGAGGCGGGTGTCAGCAGCCACCACACCCCAGCTAGTGTTGCTGTCCCCGCCACCACCAGCACCACCACCGCCCTCCCATCGGCTCCCATTCCCCAGGTCCGTGGAGGCTCCCATGTTCGGGAGCGTGTCTCCTTTGGGCCAGGCACCGCACCCCCTGCCCCTGTGTCCCCTGCTGCCCTGAGTGAGGAGTCTGTGTAGCTCCTTCGCCAGCTCCATGTAGGGCAGACAGCCATGCTGAGTGTCCTCCATGCGCACACCGCTCTGTTGACTCAGCTGGTGTCGTTCATGGAGGGCATCTCATCGGGCATGTCTGACCTACAGAGGGGCAATAGGTCCATGGACTCCTCCCTGACGGAAGCAGTGTCCCTCCTCAGACAGTCCCTCACCATTCCTGCCTCTGCTCCATCCACACTCCCCAGCACCTTACCCGTCCCAAGCACACACACACGGCACAGGCACACACCAGCACACACACGTCCAGCACACAGACACACACGCCACAAACAAAACGCACAGGCACGCACAGTCAGGGCACTGAAACCAGACTCACAGGGGATGGGGCCCTGGTACACACACACGCATCCACGGGCACCCTGCGCCTCTTCCTCAGTGACCTCGGCCTCTTCCCCTCCGATCCAGCTGCTCCAGCATCCAGGGGGAAGAGGAACCCCCCCCACACGGAGCAGAGTGCCCCTCGCCCCCGGACACCCTCCCCCAGGCACAGACAGACTGAGGCCCCCACCCGCAAGTCCCCCCGGAGCGGTAAGAGCAAGACCCCACCGCCGCCCTGCAGCTCAAGCACCAGGTCTCCTTCCTCCATCCCTCAGGCCCCCACTCCACAGGTGCCCCCACCACACCCTGCCCCAGGTTCCCCCACCCACAGATATACCATCCCCAAGAGGATCCGGCCTTCTCCCCCTGCCACTTGCTCTCCCGGCACCACACCCCCGCTGCGCTTGTCTGTGCCACTGATGTGGTAAGGGTGTCCTCCCCCTCTGTCCAGCCCACCTTGCCTGTTCCCCATTCTCCTCCCCTGGTGGTAGGCACTGCAGTGGAGTCCACTACCACCCTGTCTGACTTGGGCACTGCAGTGGCGGACCTGTCCACTCCATCTGCAGGGTCCACTGCAGTCGTGCCGGCACCCACAACATCTGAGTCATGCCCCCCAGTTGTGCCGGCACACACCATGTCAGACACCTCCACTGCAGTTGTCAGTGGCTCTCCAGCACCCACCACCCCTTCCCTGCTTCCTCCTGGTGAGCCCTGATCCTGTCCCTGCGGTGCCTGGCCTACCCCCCGGTTGCCCCTCCTAGTGGATTGTCCCTGGTTTTGTGCAGGCATGTGTAGGGTGGCATCTGCCACTGTCACCCACTTGTGACTTTGTTGATGGACTGGCCATTGGCCTTTGTTTATTTTCTACCGGAATTCTACTTTTAATGCCACATATGCTGAATAAACCAACTTTCTGTTCTCTAGTGCTTTTGCTTCTGATGTACATGATGTTGATGATGCTAACCATGCCCTTGCTGCAGTGATGGTGATATTTGGTCTCATGATAATGAAGTGTTACTGTGCAGGAACCCATGTGGTCCAGGGGGAATGTGTCCTATCCTGTGGTGTATCCATGTCATCCATAGCAGCATCTGAGGGTGTCATGTGTTCAGTATTTGGCAATGGGATTTCCTACTTAGATTGCCTATTTCACATCTGTGGCTTCCACCCCTGCACATCTGTTGTGCCTGCCATTGTTCAATTCGTCTACTTCCCTGACCGTGTGGCCATCTCCAGTGGACATGCAGGTTTGGGCATCAATGGGGAAGGACTCATCTGTGTTGTCAAGTGTGTTGGATCTGTACTGATGATTCCGTTGGCACTTCCATGACCAGGCTGATGTTACGGGAGCCCTCATTTGGTGCTAATTGTTGATTGTGTGACCAAGTGCTCAGCTGACATGATGGGGCCCTACTGAGGCAACATATGGCACAGCTTTCCTCACACAGGAGTGGAGTCCCCTCATGGCAGTGTGTACTCCTGTGACATTGCCTGCGCCCAAGGTGTGTGTTGTATGTGCATGTCTGTGTGTTCACTTCCGTTTAGCTGTGCATGCTGTGATCCCTAGTGTTGTACCTGTTTGTGATGCTAGCTGAGTTGAGCTATGTTCCCCCAAAGTCTTCTCCCTGGGTTCTCTGTGATGTGGGTGCATGGCACATTACTGGTCATCAGGGTGTCACCCATAGGTGTGTTTGCTGTCAGGGCTGAGTTTGTGTGCAGACGCAGATGGGTCACAGTCAGGTTTCCCCTTGGCACTTGTTGTTTGCCCCTGTCATGTGATTTCCAGTTTGTGTTATCTTTCAGTGATTGTGACACGTTGTGTGTGTGACTGCTGGCACTCCTCAGGGTCCGGGCTGCAATGTTGGTTGTTGTCTATGTGTGTTCTTTGTGGGTGACCTTGGCTTCTTCATTGGTGTGTGACTGTGGCTGGGATCCCATTGGTTGGTGTGGTATTGCCGTCATGTCCATGTACAGCATAGTGTGCAGTGTGTCAGACATTCAGGAGTCTTGTTGAGTGGCCATGTGTGATGTGTTTCTGCACCTTGGTTCCCACCCACCACCCTGGAATAGTCATGGGTGCATGTGCAATGTCACCAGTGCATGTGTACTTCACTGCTGCACATTGTTGGAGGTCGAGGGGTGTGGTGTTGAGTGTGTGCAGATGAGAGTTGTTGCCCGGCTAGGCCCCTGCCTCCATGTTGGCCTTGGCTTATTGGCCATGCTGTTTGATTTGTGCTTGTGTAGGTGTGATGGTAGTTAGTTTCTCAGGACACATGACTGTGGTTCACAGTGTGAACCACATTTAGCTTTGTCATCACAGTGGGATTGTAATGCAGCCCAGGGTCACCACATTGTGGGGGCCCTGGGGGTGGTGCTGTGGTGTGTCTGTGTCTTGCTGTGTCAGTTGCTGTCCCTACGTGCCTGTGTGACATGTGTGATTTGTGCTCCCTCTCATCTGACAATGCCTGCTTGCCCACATAGGGGATTTGGATCCATGAGTTACCTTTGTGTGGCACTGTATGCACATCTGTATGATTGGTATTCAGGTCTCCTCATGTGTTGTGTGGTTGCCTGGGGACACTGGCACCCCCTCCTCACCTGTTGTGTATGATGTGCAGTGTGGGTCTGCCTGTTTGTGTTTGTGCATCTGCACCACTGCATTGGCATATCTTGGGTGTGCCATTGGCTGTATGTAGTTTGGTGGGTTTCCCCTGCTGTCCCTGGGACTCCTAGGTCATCGGTCAGCACAATGATCATGGTTTGTGTGTCCCATTGCTGCCATGGTATGGTATCTGTTCACCTCACATCTGCAGTCTCCACAGGGTATCTGCATTTGTGTGCCCATTGGTGCAAATATGTGGGTCTGCATTCTGATGGTCACTTCTGTCATTGTGTCATTGATGATTGTTGACGGTGTCAGCCCCCATGGGTGTTGTTTGTCTGCACATGGCCAAAGGTATGTCTTATTTGCACTGCAGTATTTGGCTCCCCCAATTTATGTTGCAATGGGACACATACACTACTTTGCCACTGATGTGTTTGTTGTTCTGTGACCAGGAATAATCCATGCAGTTTGGCAGTTGCACCTCTTTCTTTGTCAACACTTACCTTTTGGTGACTGTGGTGATCGGGGTTTAGACCCCATTGCCACAATGTTCAAGATGTGCTTCAGCTATGGACCCCACACTTACATTTTGGTCACTGTGGTGATGGGGGTTTAGACCCCATTGCCACAATGTTCAAGATGTGCTTCAGCTATGGACCCCACACTTACATTTTGGTCACTGTGATGATGGGGGTTTGGACCCCATTGCACAATGTTCAAAATGTGCTTCAGCTATGGACCCCACACTTACCTTTTGTTCACTGTGGTGATGGGGGTTTAGACCCCATTGCCACAATGTTCAAAATGTGCTTCAGCTATGGACCCCACACTTACCTTTTGGTCACTGTGGTGATGGGGGTTTGGACCCCATTGCCACAATGGTCATGGCCTGCTTGCATTGTGGGTGCCACACACATATATGTGTGGCACATGTGCTAGGGGGTCACATTGTATGTTCAAAGTCATGTTCGGTGTTGTAGGCATTTGACACAGTCTACACACGCTTGTCATGGTGTTGGGGGATGTCTTCTTCTTGCATTCCCTAGGTTGTGGTGTGCTGGTTGTGTCATGCATTGTCCATCCTATGAGTGGGGATGGTAGTAGTGGTTGGCATCCAGCCCCCCCTGGCTGAGGGTGGTAGTAGTGGTAGGCATCCAGCCCCCCCTGGCTAAGGGTGGTGGTAGGCATCCAGCCCCCCTGGCTGAGGGTGGTAGTAGTGGTAGGCATCTAGCCCCCCCTGGCTAAGGGTGGTGGTAGGCATCCAGCCCCCCCTGACTGAGGGTGGTAGTAGTGGTAGGCATCCAGCCCCCCCTGGCTAAGGGTGGTAGTAGTGGTAGGCATCCAGCCCCCCCTGGCTAAGGGTGATAGTAGTGGTAGGCATCCACCCCCCTGGCTGAGGGTGGTAGTAGTGGTAGGCATCCAGCCCCCCTGGCTAAGGGTGGTGGTAGGCATCCAGCCCCCCTGGCTAAGGGTGGTAGTAGTGGTAGGCATCCAGCCCCCTGGCTGAGGGTGGTAGTAGTGGTAGGCATCCAGCCCCCCTGGGTGTGGGTGGTAGTAGTGGTAGGCATCCAGCCCCCCTGGCTGAGGGTGGTAGTAGTGGTAGGCATCCAGCCCCCTGGGTGTGGGTGGTAGTAGTGGTAGGCATCCAGCCCCCCTGGCTAAGGGTGGTAGTAGTGGTAGGCATCCAGCCCCCCTGGCTGAGGGTGGTAGTAGTGGTAGGCATCCAGCCCCCTGGCTAAGGGTGGTAGTAGTGGTAGGCATCCAGCCCACCCTGGCTCAGGGTGGTAGTAGTGGTAGGCATCCAGCCCCCCTGGCTCAGGGTGGTAGTAGTGGTAGGCATCCAGCCCCCCTGGCTAAGGGTGGTGGTAGGCATCCAGCCCCCCTGGCAAAGGGTGGTAGTAGTGGTAGGCATCCAGCCCCCCCTGGCTAAGGGTGGTGGTAGGCATCCAGCCCCCCCTGGCTAAGGGTGGTAGTAGTGGTAGGCATCCAGCCCCCCCTGGCTAAGGGTGGTAGTAGTGGTAGGCATCCAGCCCCCCCTGGCTAAGGGTGGTAGTAGTGGTAGGCATCCAGACCCCCTGGCTCAGGGTGGTAGTAGTGGTAGGCATCCAGCCCCCCCTGGCTCAGGGTGGTAGTAGTGGTAGGCATCCAGCACCCCCTGGCTAAGGGTGGTAGTAGTGGTAGGCATCCTGCCCCCCCTGGGTAGGGGTGGTGGTGCGCATTCAGGCCCCTGTGTGCATATGTGGCATTGGTGATGGGCATCCCGCCCCTATGGTGCTGCTGTTGCAAGTATATTCTGCATCCCTCTGTGTGTGTGTGATGTGTCGTGTACGTGTTGTATGTGTTTTGTGGTTGGTGTCTGACTTACCTTCTGCGCCGTACGCGTCCGTGCCTGTTCCGGTAGTAAATGTAGAATATTGGTATGATCGGGACGAAGGGATTCATGGTTGGTTCGTGTTGTTCGTCCTTCTCGTTGCTTCGCGTCGTCCTCGTCGCTTTGCCTCGTCCTCGTCGCTTCGCCTCGTCCTCGTCGCTGGCGTGTTCGTAGCCGTGGATCGTGTTGTGGCGCGAATCGGAGCTTATGTGCGCCTCTCCCGGATGCTTTGACGTGCCGTGCGTAGCGACGGGTTCGGCGCGTACGGAAAGCGCATCGTACTCGTTCGGCCGGACGGAGCTGCATTTTTCCTTCCGTGCGACTCGATTCCGCGTTTCCGGATTCGCCTCGGTCGGGGAACAGGACCTGGTTTGGGTGAGTAGGGCTCGGCCGGATTCTGTGCTGTTGTGCGCATCGTACTTACTCGTTCGGTGTGCTGTACGGATCGGTCGGGAAACAGGCTTTCGCATGGCTTTTTTCCCGACCGAATGGTATTGGGTGCGCCTCCGACCGAGATCGGAATCGGCCCCAAAGTCTCCATGCAATTTCCTTAGGGATTTTTGGAATGTGCTACAGCCAAAACAGTTGAACAAAATGACACCTAATTTGGCCACAAGTTAGATCTTGGTCCGGAAAGCATGCTTTTGTGATTTAGTGTAAATCCGTTTAGTAGTTTTTGAGACATTAAGGTTTAAATATATTTGATGTATCTGGACAGTTGTGTTTGCCGGACTCTGGCAGAGTCTCGCGAGCGCTCTTAAAATAATATTGTTCTGATTGGCCTAGGGTTATTTTTTTCTAATGGGCCACCTTGCTCGAGCGGGAGTTATTCTCCTGCGGGAGTGAGTGCTCTCATTGGCTGGCCGCAACATGGAAGGAAATGTTGCAGGGGCCATTACGGAACTTGGGGACTTAGTCCTCTGTCCTGAAAATGTAAAAAATAAAATATATAAAGGGGTAGGGTCGATACATATATTTAAAGGGGACCTCCCTCCCTGAGCCTTGAAAGGACCCAGGGATCTTATTGCCCCGGGGCCGGCTCCTCTATTGTATCCCGGGGACACAATTTCCCTGCCCGCTAGAACGAGGGCAGGGAAATCTTGTCTGCTCCCACCTGGCGTGAGCTAAAAAAATGCTCCTGCAGGGTGGAGCACCCATCTTTTCCCCTGCCCGGGAGGGAAACTGATATTGCTGCTTGCCAGGTGGGAGCAATGCCAGCTCCTGCTGTCACTAGGATAATTACATGCAGGGAGCAAGCGAGGTTGTGGGGTCCTTGGGGATCCCGCGGCCCCCAGCTTTGTTTGTTGTTGGTTCCTTGGGCGGGTAAATGGGCATTCCCCTAAGGCCCCCCCCAGTATTGGCCAGTATTTGCTCAGGGTGGGGGTCTCCCACCCCCTCAACTTAAAAAAAATACAGCCCCTGGGGATGGGCTCCCCAGGGCCTGGAAAGGCTCGGGGATGGGAGCTGCACTCCCCCTTCCTCCTAAAACATGTAAGGGCCCAAGGGATGTGGTACCTGGGGCCTGTAAATGCTCCGGGAGGGGGTCTTTCACCCCCTCCACATGAAAAGGAAACAGCCCCGGTTGATGAGAACCCCAGGGCTAATAAGTCACAGGGAGAAGGCTGTGCACCCCGTTAAAAAAATGCATGGCCCCGAGGGATGGGGATCCCGGGCCCTGTAAGGGCTTGGGGAGGGCGCCACATGCCCTCTTTCCAGTATTATTTTAGGCAGGGGAGCCGGCGGGCTGCAGGTGCCATGGGGCACCCACGTGTCATGTGGCTAGGTTAGGCCCGGGAAGAAACACTGCCATTTAACATGTAAGTGTTTCTAAAGTTGCCTTCTTTTTCCACACGCTGACATTTGACACACATTTGTTTAATTGACAGTGCAGGATTAGTTTCTCTGAATCCACTTTGCTTACAATTCCACTTCGTCAGCACACTATCACAACACTTTGAACATTTGGTACATGGCCAGAACATACATTCTGCGAATGTTGTCATTTATTATTCATCCATAAGGCGACGGCGCTGTCACAGAGACAATAAACAATGTCAGCTCGGATGAAGCCTCGACACGGAAGCATGAATGCTATTTTTATGAATACATGCGCATTTCCGTACTCCAATTAGAGGAGCACTCTGCTGTCATTGAGAGGTCATCGCTATCGTCGGCGATTCAGCACATCTGATTCCTGTTACTCTCTGCGAGGAGGGACGTCCAACCTGTGACCAAAATGGGGACCTACATACCTTGTGTTCAGGTAATGGTGATTTAGATCATACAGTAGGGGATTCTTGGCAGAACACCCGCCCTAAACATCTAGGTTAGGGAATGCATAAGTAGGAGTACACTATACACAGTACGTATATGCCAGCATATATACACTGTTTTAGCAAGATCATGGAATTTTTCATTCTTCACTATCCTTATATTGCTAATCACATTCGCATGCTTCTGTTTATTAATCTTTGCAGCGCATATATTTTATACAAGAATCACTATGGTTCAATAAATATGGAAAATCCCCTTTGTATATTTCTTGTATATTTCTCTGAGAGAGCATGAGTGACTGAGCGAAAGGGTTCTAGATCTGTTACCACAATACATGGGGGGTCGGAGTTGTCATGTTCTGAGGTTTCCCAAACCATTTGTTACGTAACTAGGTTTAGGGGTACTTAAGGTGGCACTGTGTGCTAGCAGGTCCATAGGCCAACATATCCTGAGGGTGTGCACGGAATCAGTTTGGCACCATCCTAACGTTTATGTTGTCTGTGAGAGGCTGGCCTGGTATATGATGTCTAATAATGGAAGTGGGCACCTTGCATAAGTCCAGACAACCCTTATGGTGATTTAGGAGGTCTCAGACAACCTTAGAAAGCTATCCAAGTGGTAGCTGTGGAGAGCAGCCTTCAGGCTTAGTCTTAAAGGAGTGTAAAGCAGCTTGTTTTACCAGAATGCAATCTGATAGTATAGATTCAATGAAAAGGAACCACACAAAGTATGTATAAAATATGTATTTATTATAGAACACTCTCTAGTATGTTACAGTATCTCCTACACCGAGATAGACACAAAGCACACAATACGTTAGCAAATAAATCACAGTAAATAGCACTAATACACAGTGGGCCCCAGTGGGGACCAAACCATATACTAAGAAAGTGGTATAAGAACCACAACTCGAGTCAGGACAATGTCGAGAGGACGTAGAATTGCTGGGGACCCACAGAACCACCCAAGGTAAGTAGATAGGGACTCCACGGAGAGCGTGTGCAGTGTGTGAACACGACCGTGTGCTCCGTACAAGTCTATGTGAAAGTCGCGGTTGGAATATTGAAGATTAGGGACCCTTCTCAGTGGACCCTGAAGAAACCCTGTGGAAGACAAAAGGTTGGAGAGCCACCCCACCCGTGGATACCGTGGTACCCAAGTTACCCACCCCAGTAAAGCTGGGTGCATAGGTGTGAAGTGGCGTCGGAAACCGCCGTCGAACCCGATGGAGGACTTCAGGAAAGCACCGCTGCTGGAAGAGGAGAAAGTGTCCGGGGGCATCCAAAAGTGGATTCTTGAAGAGGAGTACCTGAAAGCAGAGGGGACAGTGTCTATGTCACTCGGGAGTGACCAGGAGACTTGGAAGACGGATGCCCTCCGATGTCGGGTGCTTCAGGAAGGATGACGGTGACCTTGACTCTGCAGCTGCGAGGACCAGGCAACGCTGAGGATGACCAGGACCCGGATACGAGCTGTCCCATGAAGGATGTCGAGTGCTGAGGGGTCGGTGTCCGGCGGGAGCACCAACAATCCTTGGCAAATGCAACCCATGCAGGAAATCAAGAAGGTGCACAGTTGGGACCAGCAAGGTCCAGGAGAGTCACCACAAGCAGGGGAGTCAGGGCAGGCCCGAGCACTCAGGGAAGCCCAAGGAAAACAAAGGTGACCCTCAAATGGACCCACAGGCCGGAGGCACAGGAGTCTCAAGAGGACCTCCAGCAGCTCACCAACAGGAGCAGGCCATGGTGCCCACAAGGCGGTGTGGCTGAAGATCTTGGTGGAAGAAGTTGCCGGAGGTTGGGGCTACTTGGAGCACATTGCACTAGTCGGAAAGTTGCCAACAAGCATATGCACTTGCAAAAGTACGCGTTGCACAGGGGTTCGGTTAATGCAGCCCCCACAAGGGATTCTGACCTCAAACTCGGTGAGAGGACAGCTCGGGCCTTGAGAGACGTAGATAACTAAAAAACTGTGTTGTTGAACCCTTCAGAGTCCGCAGGAGCTCGGGATCAGCAGACCGGTCAGCAGTGTTGAGGTGCCTGCGAATGCAGGGAAGTGACTCCTTCACTTCAAGGAAGATTATCTTCAAGTGTCTTGGATGCTCCACAGGTCTTGCACGGATCCTGTATGGTGCACAGGCACAGACAACGCAGCAGACTGAAAGGGAGACGAAGTCAGGCCCAAACGAAGTCCAGAGTGCCCAGACGGTAGAAGTGCAGTGGTTTCAGTTCTAAATCTTATCCACGACGAATCTAGGAACCTACACCCAGGTAACCCCTTAAGTACCCTAAGGAAAGGGTTGGGAAGATTCAGGGGACCCTCCGAGGGGGAGGTTACTCCCATGTCCTTTGTCCAGTTTCACGCCAGAGTGGGAGCCAACGGCTCCCAGGACTGGTTGGAACTGGACTATGCACAGGGACACCAAATGTGCCCCTCATGCAGACTTTCAGGCGCTGGCAAGCGCACCCACCCAGCCCTAATACACTAAATCCTGTCTGGGAGGTGGTCACACCTCCCTGTGACAGGATGCCTATTGTTCTGCCTTCCCCTGCTCGAGCTTGGCTCAGCAGCAGGATGGCAGAAATGTGTCTCTGGTCGGCAGCAACCATTTTGTGTACTGTCCGAGACTAGAAGGCTGGTACCGGTAACACTGAGAGCCTTACGGAGGTCTCTCCCGGTGCTTGTGGGGGTATGATTCCAACATGTTTGATACCAAACAGGATAGGATTCATTGCAGCCATTTACGAGATGGTCATCGTGCGGTCACGCGATGCCCCTCTATATAGTATATGGCTGTTTCACTGACAACCCGGGAGAACGGACTCCGTAGGCTGCAGGGGTGTCCTGCTCATGCAGGGGCACCCTCTCACTTAAAACCAAACACCCTCCCCGTAGGATTGTAAAGGCCTGCTAGAGGAGTGACTTATAGGTTTTAAGTGCAGTGACCCTTAGATATAGTAAACCTATATCTTTAGTAAGTGGTGCATGCACCAACCTACACAGGCTACAATGGCAGGCCTGTAGTTCCATTTTGAATGGTCTCTCATGGGTGGCATAATGCATGCTTCAGCCCATGGGAGACCTCTGGGGTACCTATGCCCTGAGTACATGTGTACCATATACTAGGGACTGACAAGGATACCCCCAGTATCCAATCTGGGATGAATCTAGGTACTGAAAACAACAGTGTAGGGAGAAAGCAGATAGACTGGGGTCCTGATTAGCAGGATCCCAGTCAGACTAGTCAAAAACAGCATCACATCAAGCAAAAAGTGGGGGTAACCATAAGAAGCAGATCCTACTTTCCTACATTGTCCAACAACGAACAATTCCTACATAAAAGTGGAAACTGTGTGACACCCGTTGGACCTAAAAACAAATTTGCATCTGGGTGTCCCGGTTGGGCATTGAGAGACCCAAAATATAAAAACAAAGAAAAAATTAATAATAAATGCTGCTCCTCACAAGGAGTGCCCTATAATGCCCTAGGTCATTTTAACATAATATATTTTCATGCTTGTGGTACTCCTAGAAGAGGCAGGGGCACCACTAAACATTTCTTTAATGTTGCTGGGGGGCTACAGGGAGTACACCAACCCCCAAGAAACAAAAAAAACAGTAAGTAATCCATGACCCCAAGAGAATTTTCCATATTTTTCAAAAACACTCCTAGCTGGAGCTCTATGCTCTTCAGCTGGAGTGCAAGGCCCTCTTGTTGTTGTTTTTATGATTGTTTTTTTTTATGATTTAATTTTTTTGGGCTGAAAAATGTTAAAAGAAAGATTCAGTAACCTGTTGTTTGTTTTTGTTTTAAAAACAACATGTCTCCAAGCCTTTTTTTGAACATTTTTCAGCCCACAAAATGCAATAATAAAAACTATGTTAAAATAAAAAGACTCACAGACATGTTGATTTTATTTTTTGTTATTAAAAATGTAATAAACATTTTTATAACAATCACTATTATTAAACATTGGCCAGTAGTGATATATTGCAAGAGGGGGGAGCTGAGCGCACCAATTCGCCGGTAACTATAAGGACAGAACCAGATGTTTCACCAGCCCCTAAAAGACTGCGTAAAACAAGAAAGAGAAACGAGCCCATACGGAGAGGAGAGATGCCAGTGGTACAAACTAGTTTGTCCAATATGATAGATATGGGGGATTTCTGGAGCACTCTGAAGAAAACCTTTACGGATGTGTTGACTGACTTGGTATCGCAGCTTTGGGATAAACTGAACAAAGTCTTAACCGAGACCAAAGACACATTTAACAAAGTGGAGTGTTTGTTGAAAACTGTTTCCAAAATTCCCCTTCTCGAAATGGCGCATCCTCCGGTAGCTTGTAATACAAGTGAAGGGGCACTGAAGAAGTTGCCTGTAGAGAAAGGGTCACATTGTCAAGTTATGGTCCCTAGCCCCCATACGGTTAGTGTAAGCGGGAGGGTTGGAGGAAGGGGGGAGCAACATCCCAATGAGGGTGAGACAGAGCATGCCAGGACCAATCATGCCATCACAAACAGTGTAGGTCTGCTGACAATTGATTTGCTGCCGGAGTGTTGTCTCTCCACGGTGGTCTTGGTTGGGGTAAAAGGTCTGGGTACAAATAATATGAAAACCACAGAAAATCTGATCAACAAAGTAGCTCACTGGCTAGGGACCCACAGTAGATTTAATGTTTCAGATCACACTAACATCCTGATGGCAAGAAGGGTCGACTGGATTGGGCGCTCGAAGAAAATCTTTAGGAGTGACGCTGTGATTGTCTCTTTTAGATTCCCAGCATTGGCGCATAACATCTTGAGACACGCGGCTGAGTTTCCTTTTTATGCCTCAGAGATTAAACCTCTACCTCTAGGCTCTTTCTATAGGCCTACACCGAACCTCGCTGCAAAGAACTCGGTCTACGGGCGGACAGGGGGGGATCCGGTAAATGAGGGTTTACTAATAACACTGAATGTTTATGCCCCTTTGTCAGATCTAAATGATTTGGATTGACTTGAGGATGAGACAGTACCAAGAACCCGGCAGATAACCAACATTAAATTGCAAACTCAGGTCTTAATGCCCAGGGTACATCAAAGGAGTGATGTCTTAGCTCAACATGCAGACAGTATCACCCTTCCCTGCCAGATAGACACCAGAGGGGGAGAGACAGCTCCAGCCATAGGTTATAACTTCCACTGTGGAGGAAATATTAGTTTGTTATCTTGGAATGTGGCAGGTTTAGCTTCCAAATTTGGTGATGAGAGATGGGTTAATTTTATAACACAAGATTATATGCTTGCAGGAGACTTGGGAGGTAAAAAACAAATTCTTCTTAGAGGGTTATAAGACATTTTTCCTCCCAGCAGAAGGGTCGCCCTCTGGACGCGCAAAAGGGGGTCTAATTATTTTTATAGCACTTGACATAGGTGCAGCTATGGTACCGCTGAAGTGGAACTCTAGTGTAGCACAGGGCATTAAGATAGTGGTGGGGAGAACTGTGCGGTTTTTATTGGTAAATTTCTATAATGCAAAAAATAAGACCCAGGGCCCCTCAAGTCTGAAGGAATAATCTGGGCGTCTGGAATCGTCAAGGGGAGATGAATTTGCACAGGACAACGTTCTGTTGCTTGGGGACTTTAATTGTCACCTGTGCCCAGATATTGGTCAAAGCTCGAATGACACCCCCAATTGCCAGGCCTTAGAGGAATGGCATATGGAGCATACCTCAGACGGAACTGAATTAAATGCCCTTTTAAACACCTATGATTTCATGTTTACATTGCAAATTGCACCGAAGAATCCTAAGAGTTTGCAACCACCTTCTTATAAAGGCAGGGGTCACGCCACTATTATTGATTTTATTTTTGTTTCATCATCCATGGGTTATCTTACACAGACTTCTAGGATCTTGGAGAGCCCCTTTAGTAACCATAATCCGGTGATCCTGGGGATAGGGGCACCAGATTGGAGGGAAGTTCAAGTCAATGGGAGGATGGGGGCAATAACCTCAATTGACCAGGGGAGGCGATTGCGGTGGTCGCAGGTGGATACTAGCACTCTCAATAACTCCCTATTCAAACTAAAGCAAAAAGAGATTATGAAATGCCTCGAATCAGAGCCCTTAGATGAAGATGTACTTAGCTCATTTGTCGCCATTGCACAGGCAGTGGCTGGCTTATTAACTGTGCCAGCAGTCCAGCCCTGCTCGGATAACCCAAGATGGTTCGACAGTGGGTGCTCTAAGGCAATAAGGAAGCCAAAAGCAGCCCTGAAAGAGATCCCGCGTAACAAAGACAGGGTAGCTAGTGCCCGTAAAAATTATAAATGTGCGCTAAAAGAGCGGAGGTCACTATTGCAAAACCAGGCCTGGGAAGAGCTGGTTCAAGCCAGTGAATGAAAGGACAGCACTCTTTTTTGGAAAGTCATCAACAGTCCTTGTTTCTCTGAACCTGATAAACCAAGCATGGTACATCATATAACCCAGGATCAATGGAAGGTACATTTCCAGGGGGTCTATAATTACGGGGAAGGAGCACAAGATAGTGATGACCTGGGGTTATACACAGGTGTTGTACAGATCAACTTCATATTGGATGAGGTCAAAACTGCTATCGAGGGACTGTCATGGAATAAGGCCCCAGGACCGGATGAGTTTCCTCCGGACCTGTTTCGGAACAATATAGACGTCTGGGCTCCGATTCTGACCAGGGTACTTAATGCAGCAGCATCGACATCAATGCCCAAGTCATGGTCCTCCGCCATTATTGTCCCCATCTTTAAGAAAGGTGATAGGGACAACCCCCAGTGTTACCGTCCCATTTCTCTGATAGATTGCACTGTTAAGGTCTTGGGTAGGGTTTTACTAAACAGGCTATCAGAATGGGCAGATACTAACGGAATTATTTCTGATACCCAATATGGCTTTAGAGCAGGCAAATCAACAATAGGGCAATGCCTGAACCTTTACCTGTTGATTTCCAAATATACCATCGCCAAAGAAGGTTCTATTTACTTGGGGTTCATGGACCTTACTGCGGCGTTCGATAGAGTGAACCGTAGCAAATTATGGGCCTTATTAGATGAGATAGGCGTCGAGAGGGCTATAATAAATGTTTTAATGTCCTTATATGCGAATACAACAGCTGCTGTTCGTTTTACACAGGAGGGGGGACTCACTGACAATTTTAGATGTTCAAGAGGAGTGCGTCAAGGGTGCATTCTTGCCCCTTTTTTATTTACATTCTATATTAATGGGCTGGAATCCCATTTGATTTCACTGCACGCTGTTACCCCGAGGATAGGAACTAGATCAGTCCCAGTCTTGCTATACGCGGACGACGCGGTGCTTATGGCACGAACACCTAGAGCAATACAAGTATTAATTGACGGGTTTGTCTCCTTCATGATTACGCTAGATTTATCCCCCAATTTTTCTAAATCTTTTGTTATGGAAGTGGGGCGTCGGGGGACTAGCACAAAAGCCTATAAGGCAGGCTCTGCCAGCTTAGCCAAAGTCCCAACCTTTACATATCTAGGTGTTTTATTTGATGATCAATCAAAAGGGAATACCCTGATGGAGGAAAAGACAAAGGTGATGAATAAAGCTCTGGGAGCCATTGTAAATTATGCACACAGGTTAGGTACATGGTCCCCGGGGGTGATTTTAAAATTATACCAATCCTTTTGTATCTCCAAGGCCTTGTACGGGAGTAAGATTTGGGGCTATATGGTAGCTGATAAATTACAAACTACACAAAATGAATTTTTAAAGCGGATTTTAAAAGTCCCTCAGGGAACTCCTACACACACTGTACTAAAGGAATTGGGGGTCAAATATATTACAGACCTAGTGGAAGTCAGGCCTTTGCTTTGGTGGGTGAATGTTTGGTCTACTGAAGAGGCTTCTTTTAACCAAGCAGTAATCGCGGATTGCCTCTCCTTGGACCATGCATTAAAAATTCCCTGGCTAAGATACATTAAGGATTCATTCAGTGCCCTGGGAAGATCGGATATATATATGAATTATAGGACAGTGAAGAAGGAGGATAAAATGTTAATTAAAAATTTATTTTTTAAAACATTTAGCGCTGAACGTGAAGGAAAGGAGTTTATGAAGCATAGGGTAAAAGCCCACGCTTTAGTTAAATCTGCGCCGGGTATGGAGCCTTAGCTCTTTTTATCAACTAGTTCCCATGAGCGTTTTTTAATTTCTCGTTTTAGACTGAATTTGTTTCACAATTTAGTTGCCTCACCTCCTGGTTTTGTAGTATGTACCGAGGATAGAGGGCCCTGTGGCTGCGACAATAGGTCTCCACAGGATATTTTACATTTGATCTTTTTATGTAAATATTTTACGCTGCCAAGGCGTCAATTTCTTAAACCATACTTGAAAGATTTGGGGTTCAGGCAAGCTCGTGTGGCTCTTTTACATTTGCAACTTATGCAAGATGTTCGCACACTGAGGGGCCGATTCCGATTCGGGCCGGAAATCTCTCCGACCGAGCCGGACCCGGAGAGATTTCCGACCGAATCGGACCCCAGCAGTCCGACCGGACGAGTACGATGCATTCGCATGCTATCGGACTCGATTCGGTCGGACTCCCATTGAAGTCAATGGGAGCCGGTCGTACAACGCGTACGTGGGCTCCCATTGACTCAATGGGTGCGAGGCGAACAAGAGCACCCCCTACAGCAGGTACGCGTCCATGCGCATCGCGGCGTACATGCACAGGTAGGGGGGACCCATGGGTCCCCCCTGTGTGCGACTCGCGCGGCTACGCATACAGGGGGGTCCGACGCGGACCCCCAAAGGACGGCTCCGACAGCTCTTTCGAGCCGGACGGCGCGAGTCGGTTGGACTGCTCGCGGCGCGCATCGTACTTACCCGGCCGGGAAACGTCTCCATAGCGCGGTGCGAGTCGTGTCCGTGCGAGTCGGTCGGAGCGTGTTGAAGCCGCGTACGAGTCGGTCGGCGATTTCGCGGGCGCTTGCATCGTACTCGCTCGGCCGGACCCGCGTACGATTCGGTCGGGAAACAGGGCTCCGAATCGGATCCGGTAAATCCGAATCCGATTTGGAGCACTACCGGCCGAGATCGGAATCGGCCCCTGAGTGTGGCTACTCATTTTCTAAGAGCAATGATAAGATCAAGGAAATCTAGACATGATTGAGCTCGGGAGGGTCAGGGTGGGACTAGGCTGGGATGATATAAGAATAAAATTTATAGGTTTGATTATATGAGTGTATTTATGTCACGTGGAAGGTATGTAAAGAATAGCGCCGTCTTTTAGTATTTTTAAAGAGTAATTTTAGGTGAAGTTTTGTCCTGTTTCTTAGTAGAATGATAATGATATCTGTATGATTACTGTGTGATGAAATATATTCCAATTAATTTGATATTGTTTTAATGTATGATTTCTTTTATGGTGGTATCACTGCCGAATAAAGATTGCATTATATTATTATATTAAACATTGCTATTTGTGGATTACTGGGATGTACATTTGATTAAAAATATTGGTGAGTTTTGGAGGAAGATGATAGATCTGCTTTATATATTGATATGTTGCGCTCCCATATGTCCCAGCTAGGTCCACACCTCCTAGCGGCACTCAACAAAGCCCCGGAACAGCGCATTCTCCCTCCTAATTGGTGCCACGCCGAAATTGTGGTGTTTCTTAAACCGGGGCGCCCGCCGGAAGAGCCATCATCCTATCGCCCAATTTCTCTCCTAAATTTTGAATCTAAACTGCTGGGCAAGGTCCTGGCCGACCACCTTCGGGTCTCTATTCAGGAGCTGGTTCACCCCGATCAGGCCGGCTTTCTGCCACACCGCTCTACCCGGCAATATATCCGTCAAGTCTACAACGCCATTGCGAAAACCCCGGAATTGGGCCGCCCCACGGCCCTCCTATTAGCTGACATAGACAAGGCATTCGATTCCTTAAGCTGGGAATACCTATTCCAACTCCTCCGTGCCCTTAATTTCGTCCCACACTTTTTATCCTATATACAATTACTATACACAACGCTCTCGGCCTCGTGCGTGTAGCGGGGTCACGCTCGGCGCGCTTCCCCATCTGTCGGGGTACTAGGCAGGGGTGTCCACTTTCCCCGCTCTGATTTGCACTGGCGATTGAGCCCCTGGCGGTGTGGGTAAGGCGCGACTCAGTGATAAAGGGATTCAACTGGTCCGCAGACAGGTCCGACAGGTTCGCGTTATGTGCAGATGATATTCTCTTCTTCCTGATGGACCCCGGATTCTCTGGCCCACCAAAACTCCAGATACTCTGTGTTTTTGGGGAAACTTCGGGCCTCTGCGATAATCCAGCGAAATCGGTGTTGTTCCCAATATGTGGCGATCAGGGGCACGTGACATGGGCATCACAACTGTCCCATGCAACTGAGGGCTTTCAACACCTAGGGGTCTATATCTCACTGAATCCTACAATATCCTGGAATATCAGCCCTCTCCTGTACCGGCTCCGGGAGGAGACAAGGGGATGGTCGCCCCTGCCACAGTCTCTGTTTGGGCGGTCAGCTATTTTTAAAATGGTCTCCCTTCCAGGGGTCCTCTACCGGCTCCAAAACTATCCATACCCTATCCCACAGACTTGATTTACCCAAATAAACACACTACTGAATGTCTTCCTGTGGGGGGGAGGGGCCGTCCGCGTTGCATTACGAACCTGTACACAGTCGACATATTGTGGCAGGCTGGCGGCAGCCGATATATTTGCGTATTATGCTGCATCCCACCTGTTGAATATAAATGAGTGGTGGTACGGATCACATTCAGACCCAGCGTACACAGTAGACAGACTTGCAATGGGCAATACTTCCCTCCTAGGGTTTCTTTATAGCCTCTCCAACCTTGAGCATCTACCCCAGGATGTAAAATTGTCAAACAACTTTGGCGCCACACAGTGAAAAGGAGGGGCTGGGAAGAACGCCTGAACCAGACAACCCCTCTGTGGTATGGGACATATCTACATCCAGTAGCTGCGCTCCCAGGGTTTCGGGCATGGGATCTCATTGGCATCTCAACTTTGGGAGACATAATGCATGGGTCGACACTCAAATCCTTCGGACAGCTGCAAACAGAATATAGCCTCCACCATGCACAATTCTATAGATATCTCCAGCTCAGACACGCTTAAACCCCTTTGATCCACCCGCTGGAGAGCTTGCCAGAATTCCACCGTCTTGAGGGACGCCTACTAATGGGGGACCTGGGTGCCCACAAAATCCGGCAAATGTATCAGACTTTGATTACCCACAATCAAACGACACTATATGCCACACGAGCTGCATGGGAAGCGGATATCTCAGACCTCATCGACGATGACTGGACCGAGGCCTTAGCCAGTCCCTGGGGGGCCACCATTGCCACATAATACCTCCTCATTCAATTTAAATACCTCCACAGGGCGTATTACACACGCTCCCGTTTATGGCAGATGGGCGTCATTCCGTCTCCCACCTGTTTGAGATGTGGTGATGCGGAGGGGACCTTTTTCCATACAGTCTGGAGCTGCGAGGCACTACAGCCGTTCTGGCGTAAAGTCTCCTCCTGTCTGGAGCGCGTCCTGTCCTGGAAGCTGGCAATTAACCCCAAGTTATTCCTTCTACACAGCAGAGAGGGGGTCCGGGGGAATCTTTATAAGCAACACTTATTATTTCTGGGTCTCACACTGGCTAAGCAGGACATTGCCCAGTCTTGGAAGGGGGTGTCTCCGCCGCCTAGAAGTAGGTGGAAGAAGGCCATGGACGATTGCATGGCGACAAAAGAAGCTGTGTACCGGGCGCAAAGCTGCCCGCAAAAACACAAGAAGGTATGGTCTCGATGGGCGAAATACCATGGGATTGATTTGCCCCCCTGCCATCTCAGAACTCTCCTTAGTCAGATAACACCCTTAGGGCCACAACACACAACCATAAGGTGGGACACCCTGGCTGCATACGCACGCATAGCAGATACCTTTCGAAGGGGAAAACACGGTCTAGTCTGTGCCAAGTTCCTGGTTAGTCTGTATGTTCACAGGCTGTATTGTTGTTTGAATATTTGGGTACCATTCTGCAATGTACTGTATCCGATATATATGCAATCGACGTTAGCCGCAATGTACCACGAAAACTCAATAAATTTTGTTTTTAAAAAAGATTAGGAGGTATGCCCGAGGTCAGCCAGCACCACCCCTCACGTGGAGCTGGTGAGGTGGACTCACTTTTCCAATTCCTTCATCTTGGGTTGGACAGAATTAGTCTATCAGGGTCAGGGTTGTGCCCCTTCTCTCAGGAAGTGGTCACATAGAGGGTGTAGATACCCTAAAGGAAGGTAGCCCATTTGCTACTACCTGTCACTCCCTTCAACACCCCTAAATTTAGCATTTAGGTGGCATCCCTTGACCCAGATCTTCAGATTCGACGGAGCTGAAGAAGAACCGGACAAGGAAGAGCTGCTGAACCCGAGAACGGAGTGCTTGCTGTGGAATTTTGGCGTGAAACCTTGCCTGCTGCTTCACGGCTCAACCATCATGGTGTGCTGTCTCATCCTGCTACTGTGAGGCCTCTAAGAACCCCATAGGACCTCCAGACCTTCTCCAATCATCGAAGAACTCCCTTGGAGTTGAGGAACCACGCCCCTGCAGACCGCAGGCACCGAACCTGCAGAGTCTGGCTTACCAATTTGCCACTTCACACTGACGCTGACACAGCAACCAAACCAGAAGAGGTACACCAGCTCCAGAGGGTCAGATCTGTCTCCTCACTGAGTATGAAGACAGCAGGACCTACCGAAGCCGTGCCATTGCAATACCCGGGGTACATGACCCCCTGCATTCTACACCGAGATGAAGAGTCCAATCTGGACTCCAACTGCCCAGGAAGCAAGCACCCATTGAGGGACATTTAAACTCCTGAAACCTACTCAGTGATTGGCTCAGCTGCGCTGTAATCATCCCTGCAACCTGTCTGCCCCTGACTGGCTGACCAATCTGCTCTGCACCCAGCCCACCTAGCCTGGGTACCGATGAACCAGCTGTGCTCACATGCTCCTGAGGCCCTTGAGACCTGAACCCTTGTTGGGAATCCAGCGGACTTGCCTGCAAGTCTCCTTTTAAAGCCTGCTTTGAGGTGGTCCCCCTTCTTTGTAGTGCACCTGCTACCAGGGACTGCAGCACCCAGCTCCCAGCTGAATCCAGTATGCTCCAGATGATCTGCTGGTGGAACATTGGACCTGGGCTTGCTACTACCCTAAAACCAGAAGGTGAACCCCGATAACCGCCTACATGATTTTTTATATATGTATCTGTTTTCTCCCGTAGAACTCCATTGTGCATAATTGCACACAATGGTGAGTTATTTTCTGAAGTTTGAAAATTCATAACAAAATAAATGCCTACCTGTGAATGAAGTTCTTGGCCTGAAAAAGTATATAAAATTAAGTGCTATTTTTGCAAATTGGTTTTAATTTATTATTTGAGTGTGTGTCTCATTTATTGCCTCTGTGAGTTCAACAAATGATTAGCACTACCCTCTGATAAGGCTAACTGCTCGCTCACACTACCACAAATAGAGCATTAGTATTATCTACCTTTGCCTCTGTATACCAATCTGGGTCTCATTGGACTCATTCTACAGTGCACGTTCCTTTTAATGCACGATACAGAGAGCCAACCTCCTACAGTGTGTGAATGGCTGTATGGCTGTGTGACTGGGTGTGTGACTGGCTGTATGAGTTTGTGAGTGAGTGGCTGTATGGCTATGTGAGTGGGTGTGTGGGTGGCTGTATGGCTATGTGAGTGGGTGGCTGTATGGGTCTGTGAGTGGTCATGTGAGTGTGTCAATGGGCGTATGAGTGGCTGTAAGGGTCAGAAGATGAGAGTGGTGGTATGAGTGTGTGAGTGGCTGTATGGGTCTATGTGGGTGTGTAAGTGGCTGTATGGGTCTGTGAGTGGGTATATGAATGGTTGTATGGGTCTCTGAGTAGATGTGTAAGTGCCTGTATGGGTCTGTGATTGGGTTTGTGAGTGGCTATGTGGGTATTTGAGTGGGTTTGTGAGTGGTTATGTGAGTGTGTCTATGGGTGTGTGAGTGGCTGTTTCTGTCAGTGAGTAGATGTGTGAGTGGAGGTATGAGTCTGTAAGTGGCTGTATGGGTCTCTTAGTAGGTGTGTGAGTAGCTGTATGTGCCTGTGAGTGGGGGTCTGAGTGGCTGTATGGGTCTGTAAGTGGGTGTGTGAGTGGCTGCATGGGTATATGATGGGGTGTGTAAGTGGCAGTATGGGTCTGTGAGTGGGTATGTGAGTGGGTGTATGAGTGGGTGTGTGAATGGTTATGTGAGTTTATCAATGGGTATATGAGTGGCTGTATGGGTCAGTAGGTGTGTGTGTGATTGGCAGTATGGGTATGTTAGTAGGTGTCTGAGTGACTGTATGGGTCTCTGACTGGGTGTGTAAATGGCTGTATGGGTCTGTGAGTGGGTGTGTGGGTAACTATATGGGTCTCTGAGTAGGTATGTAAGTGGCTGCATGGGTCTGTGAGGGTGTGTGTGAGAGGTTATGTGAGTGTGTCAATGGGTATGTGAGTAGTTCTATGAGTCTGTGAGTTGGTGTGTGAGTGGCGGTATAGGTCTGTGAGTATATGTGCGAGTGGCTGTATGGATCTGTGAGTGGTGTGTGAGTGGCTGTATGTGTCTCAGTCGGTGTGTGAGTGGTTGCATAGGTCTGTGAGTAGGTGTGTGAGTGGCTGTATGGGTCTATGACTGGGTGTGTGAGTGGCTGTATGGCTGTGTCAGTGGGTGTGTGAGTGGTGGTATGGAGTTTTTAGTGGGTGTGTAAGTAACTGTATAGATAGTTCTTTGAGTGGGTGTGTGAGTGGCTGTATGTGTCTCCAAGTATGTGTATGAGTGGTTGTATGGGTCTGTGAGTGGGTATGTGAGTGGCTGTATGGGTCTATGATTGGGTGTGTGAGTGGCTGTATGGCAGTGAGTGGGTGTGTGAGTGGCAGTATGGCTCTGTGAGTTGGTATGTTAGTGGCAGTATAGGTGTGTGAATCGGTGTGTGAGTGGTTATATGGGTCTATGAGTAGGTGTGTGAGTGGCTGTATGGCTCTGTGAGTGGGTGTGTGAGAGGCTGTATGGCTGTGTGACTGGGTGTGTGAGTAGCTATATGGCTCAGTGAGTAGGTGTATGAGTGGCGGTATGGGTCTATGAGTGGGTGTGTGAGTCACTGTATGGCTGTGTGAGTAGGTGTGTGAGTGGCTGAATGGCTGTGTGAGTAGGTGTGTGAATAGTTGTATGCTCTGTTAGTGGGTGTGTGAGTGGTGGTATGGGTCTGTGAGTGAGTCTGTGAATGGGTGTGTGAGTAGTTATGTGAGTGTGTCAATGGGTATGTGAGTAGATGAATGGGTCTGTAGGTGGGTGTGTGAGTGGTGGTATGTGTGTGTGAGTGGCTATATGGGTCTCTAAGTAAGAAGTAAGGGGCTGTATAAGTCTCTGAGAGGGTGTGTAAGTAGCTGTATGGGTCTGTCAGTAGGTGTGTGAGTGGCTGTATTTTTCTGTGAGTGGGGTTGTGAGCAACTGTGTGGGACTTTAAGTGAGTTTATGAGTGGTTGTGTGAGTGTGTGAATATGTATGTGAGTGGCCATTTCAGTTGGTGAGTGGATATGTGAGTGGTGCTATGGATCTGTGAGTGGGTGTGTGAGTGACTGTATGGGTCTCTGAGTGGGTGTGTAAGTAGTTTATTGGTCTGTGAGTGGGTATGTGAGTGGCTGAATGGCTGTGTGAGTGGCTTGATGGCTGTGTGAGTAGGTGTGTGAGTGGCAGTATAGGTCTGTTAGTGTGTGTGTGAGTGGCAGTATGGGTCTGTGAGTGGATGTGTGGCTGTATGGGTCTGTGTACAGATGTGTGAGTGGCTGTATGGTTATGTGAGTGGGTATGTGAGTAGCTGTATGGCTGTGTGAGTGGGTGTGTGAGTGGCTGTAGGGGTCTGTGATGGGATATGTGCGCAGCAGTATGGCTACGTGAGTTAGTGTATGAGTGGATGTATTGCTGTGTGAGTAGCTCTATGGATCTGTGAGTGGCTATATGGCTATGTGAGTGGGTGTGTGAGTGGAGGTATGGGTCTGTGAGTAGGTCTGTGAGAGGGTCTGTGAGTGGGTGTAGGAGTGGTTATGTGAGTATGTCAATGGGTGTGTGAGTGGTGGTATGGGTCTGTGAGTGGGTGTGTGAGTCTCTGAGTGGATTTGTAAATGGCAGTATGAGTCTATGAGTGGGCGTGTGAGTGGTAGAATAGATCTGCGAGTGGGTATGTGATTGGCTGTATGGGTCTGCATGTGGTTTTATAAGTGGCTGTATGGTAGTGCAGGTGGGTGTTTAAGTGGTTGTATGGCTGTGTGATTGGCAGTATGGCTCTGTGAGTGGGTATGTGAGTGGCGGTATGGGTATATAAATGAGTATGTGAGTGGCTATATGGGTCTGTGATTGGATGTGTGAGTGAATGTATGGCTGTGTGACTGGGTGTGTGAGTGGTGGTATGGGTCTGTGAGTGGGTGTGAGAATGGTTATGTTAAGGTGTTGATGGGTGTGTGAGTGGCAGTATGTGTGTGTGACTGGCTGTATGGGTCTCTGAGTGGGAAGTAAGTGGCTGTATGGGTCTCTGAGTGGGTGTATAATCCTGGTCTGGTGGCTCTGTGGACTAATATGTCCACTGCACGGGACGGTGTTCAACCTCATGGTCACAGGTTCAAATCTTGACAGGTCCACTCAGCCTTTCATCCATCTGAGGTCAATACTATGAATACCATTAACTTGGGTAACAATAAACATATGTTATTCAGTGCCAAGATGCCTACGGGTGAACGTGCACTTTACAAATACACATGTTATGTTTATGTTAAGTAGCTGTATGGGTCTTTGAGTGGGTGTATAAGTGGCTGTATGGGTCTGTGAGTTGGGTTGTGAGTGACTGTGTGGGACTTTGAGTGAGTATATTAGTGGTTGTGTGAGTGTGTCAATGGGTGTGTGAGTGGCTGATTCAGTCAGTGAGTAGGTGCATGAGTGGTGTTATGGGTCTGTGAGTGGGTGTGTGAGCGGATGTATGGTTCTCTGAGTGGGTATGTGAGTGGCTATATGGGTCTGTGAATGAGTGTGTGAGTGGCTGTATGGGTATGTGAATGGATGTGTGAGTAGTTGGATGGCTGTGTGTGTAGGTGTATGAGTGGCAGTATAGGTCTGTGAGTGGGTGTGTGAGTGGCTATATGGGTTTATGAGTGGGTGTGTGAGTGGCTGTATGGGTCTGTGAGTAGGTGTGTGTGAGTGTTGTAGACGCTTTATATTTCAGAAGTCTAATAAAGGTCAAGGCCAGCAGAGTAGGTTTCTAGTGCCAAGATGATGTCAAAGTAAAAAAATATATATTTGGTCAATCGACAACTAAGATAAGAGGCAATAGTGACATAGCACCTTTTGCTATAGCTCCTGTAGGTGAAGACAAATTATACAAATATTAAGCAAATATATAGATTTTGTCTATAAATACAGTTTTCGTTGTGTGGATTTTATATGTTATTATCCATCTCAATGCCACTGAAGATATTAAGCACAGAAAGATGTAAGACTGAGTTGACCCTAAAGGGATGTGTAAACCTGAGACCTGATGTTCTACCTCAGTCTATAGCAAAATGCAAATCAATCCACTGAGTTACCTTAACAATTGCTGTACTGAATGTGGTACTTTGGGCTGAGCTGGTATGTCCTCCCTGGCTCCAGGTACAATTCCACGTAAGTGGTTAAAATTAGGAGTGTGCAAAATTACGTAATCTTTTTAGCAAATTCTGAAAAAGCGCATAAAATGATGCTTTTAGAATGGAATGAGATTTTCTGGCGTCTAATTTCTTTTTTTATGCAATGTCATTTCATGTAAAAAAAAGTCTTGCAATACACTGGCAGGACACTGGTTTAAGCAGAAAATGTCTCTCAATAAGATATTTTCTGCATGAATGAGTTCTCTTGCACTCAAAAGTTATAAAACTGTGTAATGCGAAACATCGAGAAATGTTGTAAACTTTCGTGAATTATACAAATTTCACCACAGTACAAGTTCTGCCAGGTCTTGAGAAAAACCGATCCTCTCTGAGAAGCAGAGTTGCAGCTGGCTGCAGGGGAGGATGCCAGGCATCCTGGGGCATAGCTTTCATTGGTGAAGAGGGTGCAGTGGCACCCTTGCCAGGAGACCTCAGAGGCCCACTGGACCCTGATTATTGTTGTATTTTACCATTCAAACAGCAGTCAGCTGGCCCATTTCCCTCCTTCCACTAGGGCCCATGACATATTTGGTATGCTACTGCAGGCATCATGCCATATGACAAGAAATATGGCATTTTGTATAAAGTATGCACTGGAAAACTAAATTGCTCTAATTACTTTTGTCAGTTACAAGCTTTTGAGAAAAGTCAAAGCAGTCACAATGGATGCCCAACAGCGCAAGTAAAATCTTCTCTGGAAGGAGACAGTGAGGTCATGTTGGCTCACATTCAGTTCCAGCCTCTTTACATAGACTGCCTGGTGTTCAAGTGTAAGGTGGTTCTAAGTATATTTGCTTGGAAAGGAATGTCTCCTGCATGGTACACAAGTGATTTCCCCTGCCCGAGTGCACAATTGAAAATGGTATTCTGAATTTTTTCTTCCGGCTCTGGCGTCAACACAGAGGCCTTTCCCTGATAATGTGAGGACTAGAACCTGTCCTCTGACCAGGAGGGGCACACCAAACATGGTCTCTTGGAAGACAGTGGACTACTGTCCCTTTCATAGATGCATCACATAAAGCAGTGGTGGGAGCATACCATATTTCATGATTATTGTGTAAACAGACTTTTTCTTTGTTACAGAGAAGCACGGTTTCCTGACCTCTATCATGTAAAGTTCCATTGTATACCCGGTTCTGGCATCCAGTGTGCATGTGGTGGTCAACGAACATGTGAAACTAAATTGGTAGTAGGACTTTGTGTGTGTATGAATCTTAATACTGAAACCAGTAAGATCCATTTTGGATGCCCCTGGTTGCAGCATGGGAGTGCAGTGGGAGTACCTCAGGAGTAACACAGGACTAGAAAAAAGTATTTTAAAAAACATGGCCCAGCAGCCAACCCCATGCCATGCACAGATGTGCACAGCTTTGGGATGACTGCCCACGGGGGCTGGGGGGTATGGCACATGGCCTTCAGCCGTGCCCAGCGGGGGTTGGCAACCTGTGGATGTTTGGACAGCCAACCCCAGCCTGTGCACAGCTGAAGACCGTGAACAGCGCAGGGTTGAATCTTCTTCGGGGGTTAGGTATGATAATAAGATCTTACTGTATGTTAAAAAAAGTTAGAAATGTCCTGGAAAAAACAAAGGTTAACGTGATGTTATAGTTATGTATGATATTAAGATGTTACTTTACGTTTAAGAAAACACTGAAATTCATTGAAAAAGCAAAGGTTAAAGACGCCTCTTTTTGCATGATCACCCACATTTTTTTGATATTATGCTGCTGGTTGTTTTGATTCTGTGCACTGGGACTCTGTTAACCAGGCCCCAGTACATGTGCTCTGACCGCAAAAACATGTCAAAATCCTATATTTGCACATTTAAATGACCTATTGGTCCCTAGTACTTAGTACCCCGTGTACCCAGGGCTTGTAAGTTAAATGTCACTAGTTCACTGCAGAACCTATTGTCCCACCATTAAAGTGACAAGGCAAAACATGTCTCCAGGCCTGTCACTGCAGCTTGGTGGTGCAGTTTTAAAATTGCCATTTCGACTGATCAAAATGAACTTTTTAACAGCCCTAACCCTTCCTTTTTAATACTTATAAGTCACCCCTAAGGGAGGCCTTAAATGCCACTGGGGAAGGTTGCATGGTATTTAAAAGTAGGATTTGTATGTTTACTGGTTTTCACTATTACATTTAATACGTACTAAATTCAGTTTGGGAATAGCTAGAAAAATGGTTCAAGCACTCATTTTAATAGTAATTTTAAATCCAATGTAATGGTAAAGTCAGATTTTATATTACTATTACGATTGAGGAACAGACACTTTTAGAAAGTTATCTGTTTTCTGCCCAAAACCAAAAGGCTTCCTACTAGTGTTCAGTTGTCACCTGACCCCTGATGGTTCCCTTGAATGGAGTTAGATGTGGATTGCTCCCAGAGGCAATTGATGAGACACGCATTTAAGAATAAATCTGAGACCAATTTGTAAAAATTAAGTCAATTTTGAAGTATTTTTGAAGACCAAGAACACAGTTACAATTTTTCAAAGTCCGGAAAATATATAACTTTTGTGCGTAATTACGCACCATTGGAAACTGTGGGGAAAAAGGGGAAAAATGCATATAAAGTCAGGCAATACCTTCACGAAGTTTACCTTCTCATTTTAGGTCGATGTTGGGACCAGGTCCAAATTTCCAGCAGCAGAATTTCGGAAGTGTCCCGGGTCAGCCGGGAACAGAGGTGCTGAGGTCTTGGAAGCTGGTGCCCAAAGACGAAGGTGCCCACTTTAAAAAGCACTGCACAGAGGAACTTGCAGGTAAGTCCAGTGGGTCTCTTTAGAAAGAGGAGATTGCAAGGGCCTGGAGACCATGGGAGCAGAGCTGGCTAGTCGGTGCTGGGGCTGGTGGGGCAGGGTGCAGACAGAACAGGTCAGCCGGGCGTCGTGAATCTTTAGGGTCCTTGCGGTCAGGAGCAAGCAACCTGGTGAGGCGATCTCAGGACAGCTGGGCCACTCAGGAAGTGGGACTTGGGTGTCTTGATGTCCCTAGATGAGTGCTTGCTTCTGATGAGTTGGGAGTCTAGAGTAGACTCTTCTTCTTGGTTTTTATCATTGGGGGTCCGGTACCCCGGGTATTGGTACACTACGGCTCTGGTAGGTCCTGGTACATCCAAACATGGTGGGGAGGCAGATCAAACCCTCCGGAGTTGGTGTACCTCTTCTTGCTTCAGTGCTGCATCGAGGTCACCGGGGAGCAGCAAGTCGACAAACTGGACTTCACGAGACTGGTGCCTGCGGTGTGCAGGGAAGTGATACCTTCTTTCTAAGGGAGCTTCTCAGTGATTTCTCTAAGGTTGTAGGTGCACTGGGATTTTTGGAGTCCTTGCAGGTTCAGGACTACACAGCAGGTAATAATTGAGAAGTCCTTGGAGCAACTGGCAGGGTTTGGTGCCTTTTTCTTCTGCAGCAGGGCTTCAGTTCTCGTGCAGCGGGTCTTCCTTGTCCTTCTCTTCTTTGGTCCGATGAATCTGAGGTTCAGGTCTCAGGGAGCCTCCTTTATACTGAATTTAGGGAAGTTACATGGGGAGACAGGTAGTAGCCAATGGGCTATCTACCTTTAGGGTACCTAAACCCTTTAGTGACCCCTTCCTGTTGGAAGGGACACTAGCCTAGCCCTGATTGGAGGTTTTCTCACCACCTCAAGGTGGTGGAATTTCAGTAGAGGGGTTTACCTCACCTGCCCCTCCCTTGTGCCCCTCAACTGTCAATTTTGTTTAAGAAAAAAAAGATGACTTTTAGTTGCTGATAGTTCGAAACACCATCATTTTACATTTACGCTCAGTTAGGAGTTTTCGGAAGTGGAATTGAGCGGAGGTGTGTTTAGCCTAAACTGTGTGAAGGATCAACATTGCAAGGAGTTAGTTTAACACAACTTATTGTCTACTGAAATAAATACGCGCCTAACCACAACGGTGACACGCACACCTGGTGTGTCAACGAAATTAACCACGTATAGAAGTTTCTGTTTAAAGCAATCGACATGCAGTCTGTTACTGCTCCTCCGTCTTTCCTAGAGACACCAGGAAATCCACCCATTGTGTGGAAAAAATGGTACGATGCCTTCGTAACTTATCTGGGGGCCATAGGTGCTTCGAGATATCGTCCTGAAAGGAAGAAATACTTGCTTTTGCACTGTTTAGGGTTCGAAGGTAGGTCAATTTTCAAACATTTGCCGCATTTGGTCAGAGGAGAGAACGAAGAAGACATTGACGAGTATATGGAGACTGTTAGGAAACGTGAGTTACGATTTGATGTACAACCAAGTTTAGTTGTCAATCGTCACAAATTCTTTAAAAGAGAACAGTTGCCTGGAGAAGATGTGGACACATTTGTCTCTGCGCTCAGGCAATTGAGTGCGGATTGTCAATTCGAGGCATTTACCGAACAATTAATTAGGGATCAATACATTTGCAAATGTGCAGACAAGTCAATTCAGCAGAAGCTTCATTCTATGGGTAATCCCTCTCTAGAGGAAACTGTTCGCATGGCTAAAAGTATTGAACTGTCTAAAGCTTCAGTAAAAGAGTTGGAGAAGAAAACTGAAGAAACTGTTGCAGCTGTCAGAGTCAAAGACTCTAGAACCTCCCAGGTGCCACGTTCGGAGAAAAGATCATTTTTCAAACAAACTGATGTGTGTTATAGGTGTGGGAATACTTCTCACTCTAAAGGAAACAAGTTTTGCCCAGCCAAAAGTGCTACGTGCAGAAATTGTGGCAAATTTGGCCATTTTGCAAAAATATGTCAAAGTGTTAGAAATACTAATTGTGGGCAGCGGAACAAAGGTCAGGTCAGTTTTGTTGGTGTGACTAATGCATCTGACTCTGTCAACAACGAATGTGAGAATATTCAAAACATTCAAGATGACTTGAGAGAAATGGTCATGGTCGTGAATGACGATCAAGTCATTATTGGGGATGCTTCCAATTGTGTCGATCCATATGTTGAGATTGGTGTGGGTGATAAGAAGCTTCAGTTGTTGGTGGATTCAGGCGCCAGAATAACTATGATTACTCAGGAGTTATTCGCAGAAACTTGGTGTGATCGTTCTTTAGAACCCCCTGACAGGGCTCCAGTCTCATATGAAGGGCGAAAAATTGAATTAGCAGGTTACTTTGAGGACATTCTAGAATTCAAAGGAAGAAAAATCCTTGGCAAGGTTTACGTTGCCATCAAAGGTTTGTCTATTTTAGGCTGGTTTCACCAGGGTCTCTTTCAAATGGTCCTCAGTCCTGGTACAAGAGAACAAGTTAGTGTAGTTGATTCTTTGGATTACACTGGAAATTTAATTCGTGAATATCCCTCTGTCTTCGGTGGGGGTTTGGGTGAGATCAAAGGGTTTACTCATGAGATAAGAGTGAAGGATGGTGCCATCCCCGTGAAACACAAAATGAGGAGTGTTCCGTTTAGTGTTAGAGAGGGTTTGGAAAAAGAACTTAATGAATTGTGTTCTAAAGGAATCATTGAGCCAATTGAATCATCTTTGTGGCTTTCACCCTTGGTTGCTGCACGGAAAAAAAATGGCGACTTGCGTGTCTGTGTTGATTTGCGTAGTTTAAACAAGAACATTTGGATTGACTCACACCCTTTACCCAAAATAACTGAGTTATTGGCTTTGACCAAAGGGGCTAAATGGTTCACGAAGTTGGACCTTGCATCTGCATATCACCAGGTGGTGCTGGATCCTTCTTCGAGACATCTGACAGCTTTTGTGTCACCCAGTGGTACTTACCAATTTTGCAGAATGCCGTTTGGCCTAGCGTCTGCGGCAGCTGTTTTTCAAAGGTTGATGAGTCATATGTTGAAACATGTCCCTGGAGTTGCCGTTTTCCAGGGTGATGTCTTGATTTTTGGTGAAATCAGAGAAAATCATGACAAGTCGCTCAGACAGGTTTTAGGAATCATGCAGGACAAAGGAGTTGTTCTTAAAAGTGAAAAGTGTCTGTTTCTCAAGGAGAAAGTGGAATATCTGGGTCATGTGGTGTCGCATGACGGTGTGGAGCCTAGACCGGGCTTAGTTAAGGCCATTGTGGACGCGTGTCCACCTACCGATAAGACTAGTCTGAAGTCTTTCATTGGACTTTGTGAATTCTACTCTAGATTCATCAAAGACTATGCATCTAAAGTTCAACCTTTAACAAACATGATGAAGAAAAGTGTTCCTTTCACATGGGACAAGAATTGTCAGATGGTTTTTGATTGGATCAAATCTCAGTTGGTTGGTGACAGGATTCTAAAGCCCTTTGATCCAAATAAAAAATGTACCATCACTGTTGATGCTAGTGGTTTTGGGTTGGGGGGCTATCCTCACTCAAGTCTATGGTGACACTGAATGCACGTTGGGCTATGCCTCCAGGGTACTGAGGGGAGCAGAAACAAACTTCTCAGTCATTGAGAAAGAGCTGTTAGCCTGTTGGTGGGCCATAAGGAAATTCAATCCATTCATTTGGGGAAACCATTTTGTTTTGAGGACTGATCACAGTCCTTTAGTTTCCATCCTGTCAGGTGAAAAAATTAAAGAGCACACGCCCAGAATTGCAAGATTTTCTACTAAACTGTTGCAGTACAATTTTGACGTTGTATATCTACCGGGCTCTAGGAATGTTAGGGTGGATTTCCTGTCCTACTTCCCTGTGTCAGAGTCTGACTCAGAATTGGAAAAAGATGATGATCAAGATGACTGTTTTGTTGCCACAATCGATGTTGAAGGTATGTGTGCTGTGAGTGGATCTGAATGGAGGAGAGAGTTGGCTGGAGATGTCGTTCTTGTACAGGTCATGAATTTTGTCAAAAAAGGTTGGCCTAAAGAAAAGAATGTTACTTTTCAATTTCAAACTTTTGTAAAGGTTTCTCAAGAACTCACTGTTGAAGATGGTATTCTTTTACGGGGAGAGAGATTGGTACCTCCTGAAAGTCTAAGGACGCGTTTGCTTAATGGTGCGCATGAAGGGCATTTAGGAAAAACCCTTACCAAAAGCAGATTGAGAGAGGTGTTTTGGTGGCCACAAATGGACACGGGTGTTGATGAGCTTGTTGACAAATGTGTGGTTTGCGGATGTACGGATAAAGGCTTCAAGGTGAGGCCCCTCCCATGCAACCTGTTGAATTCCCGAGTAGACCGTGGGAAAAAATTGGTGTTGATCTTGTTGGCCCTTTCAATTTACTTCCCGTGTCCTCTAGGTTTGCTGTGGTTGCTATCGATTACTACTCTAAACGGCCTAAAATTAGGTTCATGGGTGAGCCTACCTCAAAGAACATTATTCTTTTTCTGAAAGACGTCTTCTTAAGAAAAGGGTTTCCATCTTCTATCATTTCAGATAATGGCGTACAATTCGTCAGTTCTGAGTTTCAAAGTTTTCTCAAACAAGGGGGGATTGTACACCACAAGAGTTCGTTTTATCATCCCCAAGCCAACGGGCTGGTTGAGCGCATGAATAGAGTTTTGAACAATTGTGTCCAATGGGCCATTGCCAGCAAGTGTGTGGTGCAAAATGCAGTACAATCCATGCTTTGGTTTTACCGTACCACCCCACATTCTTCCACTAGGATTTCACCCTTTGAACTCCTGAGGGGGAGGAAGCCTTCCTCTAAAATTTTCCCTGGTTGGATGTCCAAGTGGGTTAAGATGAATGTTATGGATGATGTGGATGCGTTCGTCAGACTGAATGTTAACAAGGCTCAAGAACAGCAGAAAAACTATTTTGATGAGAGGAAGAAAGCCGTTTCTATTAAAATCTGTGTGGGTGATGTGGTGCGCATCAAAAGTCCGATCCAATCGCCAAAGGGACGAATCAAATTTTCTGATCCTTTTATCGTTGACAAGGTGTGTGGCAATGCCATTAGGGTTAATTACAAGAACTGGTGGAACATTGCCAGGGTGGTCAAGTTGAAGAATCAGCAGGTGCTTGACTGTAGTGATGATGTTGATGGGTGTCATGCTGATTCTGTCAAGAATGATCGTCCTGACACAGTTTCAAAGAGAAAGTATGAAACCTGTTCTGTTCTTCGCAGGAGCAAACGACATTGCAATGTCCCACTGAGATTCTGATGATGTCATTTATGGTATGTTTATTAGTTTTTGTTACTTACATCTTTATTGCTCTTTTTTCTTAGATAGGATTATCCTTTGTACATTTTCCTTTGTTTATGTTATTTTCTTTCCTTTTCTACCCTGCTTAGCAGCTGTTAATTCAGTTTTATTTGAGTTAAACTTCTGGGAGGAGAAGATAATGTAGTGGTTCTCCATGGCGGATGCCTGGTCTCTCCAGCATCCGTAGTTAGAGCCTTTAGTGTTGTTGAATTCTATGTTCTAATTCCGAATGTGTTCTGGTTGTCAGTTGCGCTGCTGCGGTCCTGTGATGACTGCTGCGCAGTACCTCCTGTATAACAATAAACCAACTTCTGAATCGAGATGTCTGCAACTATTTTACTACATTTTCCCACCCTTCCTCCCACCAAAAGTGGAGCAGGAAAGGTGGCTTGGCCTCCCACAGTATCTGGGGGTTCCTGGGTTGGATTTAAAAGGCGGCATTGCCTTTGAAACTTCCTGCCTGAGAAGTCTATCCTGTCCTGGAGGAGGAGTGAAACACCCCAGCCCAGAGCAGGTATTGTTTCTGTCCTCTGAGAGCTTTGGCTCTCACCCCATGAGGTCAGAAACATGTTTGATGTAAACCAGCCAGAGACCTCACTAGTGTCTGGTTAGACTTCAGGGGACCCTCTAAAAATGGTTTCCTTTGTGAATTTATGGATAAGTCCAACACTGGGATCAGTGAGGATTTATTAAGACAAGATGTTTGGTGCCAAACATCTTAGAAATCAGTGAAGCCATCATGGAGCTAGGAAACTCGTGTTGAAGAATATCCAGCCAATGTGCTCTTTATGGCTTCCCTGTTCACTTACATCTCAGAATCGACTGGACATTGTAGGGGCATATCTGCTCATGCTGATGAGCCCACACATAGAATATAGTGCCTGCCTAAGAGCTCAATGCCTGCAGTAGGGGTGACTTAACTATATCTTATGCAGTGCATGGGAGGCATGGCACACAGGGCTGTGTCCCACGACGACTCTTTGGATTTTCCTGAACCAAGACACACAGCCTGCAATGGCAGAGTGCATAGCATTGGTGAGGGAGCTTTGGGGTGGCACAACCAGTGCTGTAGCCCTGAAGGACCCACTTCCGTACCCATGCCTTAGGTACCAGGGGTACCACTTACTTGGGACTTACAGGGGTAGCTGAAGTAGTGCCAATCATGGTACAGTGTTTTGGGAAAGCGATCTGGCACTGGGAACCTGGTTAGCAGGGATCAAGTGCACTTACAGTTCGAAATCACATCAGGCATCAGGGAAAACGTTGGGGCTAGGCATGAAAAAAGAGGCACTTTCCTACATGATCCCCAAACGAAAGAGGATGAGACTAACCTTTCCCTAGAGAGTCTTCATCTTCTAAGTGAGAACCTGGAAAGGCCATCTGCATTGGCATGGTCAGTCCCAGGTCTGTGTTCCTTTGTAAAGTCCATTCCCTGTGGGATATAGACCACCTTAACAATTTGGTGTTTTCTCCTTTGATCTGTATGAGCCATCTAAGAGGTCTGTGGCCAGTTTGGACAAGGAAGTGAGAACCAAACAGGTATGGTCTCAGCTTCTTTAGGGACCAAACCACAGCAAAGGCTTCCCTCTCTATGGCACTCCAACGGTGCTCTCTGGGGTAAAGCCTCCTTCTTATGAAAGCAACAGGTTAGTCATGGCCATCATCATTGGTCTGGGATAGGACCGTTCCTATCCCATGTTCAGAGGAATCTGTCTGCACTATGAACTGCTTATATTTGAATAATCTGGAGCTTTTAGAATGGGTGCTGAGCACATTGCTTCTTTCAAGTTGTGAAAAGAGTTTTGACAGCTCACTGTCCAGTTTACCTTTTTGGGCATTTTCTTAGAGGTCAGTTCTGTGAGAAGGGCCTCATTGGACCTATATCCCTTCACAAACCTCCTGTAGTACCCAGTTAAGCCAAGGAATGCCCTGACTTGGGACTGGGTGGCTAGAGCTTCCCAATCCAGAATGGTCTGGATTTTGGGCTAGGGGCTGAACTTGGCCTCCACCCACAAGGTGGCCCAAGTGTACAACCTTGCCCTGCCCTTTCTGGCTCTTGCCTGCCTTGATAGTGAGGCCAGCTCTATGCAGAGCCTTCAGGATTAGGTGATCCTGCCAGGTGGAGCTAAAGACAGCAATATCACCAAGATAGGCTGAACTATAGGCTTCCAATCCAGCAAGGACTTTATTCACCAATCTCTGAAAGGTGGCAGGGGTATTCTTCAAACCAAAGGGATTCACAGTGAACTGGAAGTGCCCATCTGGAGTGGAAAATGCTGATTTTTCTTTTGCTCCAGGGGTCAGACCTATCTGGCATTACCCTAGTGTGAGATCAAAGATACTCAGATATGTGGCTGCCCCTAACCTGTCAATTAGCTCATCAGCCCTTGGAATTGGATGGACATCTGTCTTGGTAACTATATTTAGGCCCCTGTAGTCCACACAAAACCTAATTTCTTACTTTCCACCCTGGGAATGATGTTTGGGGATTAACACAACTGGGCTCGCCCAGGGGCTCTCCGAAGGTTCAATGACACCCAACTCCAGCATCTTTCTTACCTCAGCTTTGATGCTTTCCTTGACATGATCAGACTGCCTGTATATTTAGCTTATGACAGGTAGGCTGTCATCAGTGTCCATTTCATGTGTACATCAGTTAGTATGTCCAGGGGTCAAGGAAAAGAGCTCAGCAAACTGATTTAGGACTTGCCTGCAATCAGTCTACTGTTGGGCAGTGAGGGTGCTTGAAAAGACCACTCCATCAACTGATCCATGTTTAGGGTAGTGAGAAAGGAGATAAGGTAGTGGCTCACTATCTACCTCCTGTTCATCTGCAACCACAAGCATGGTCACATCAGCACTGTCATTGTAGGGTTTAAGGCGATTTACATGTATCACCCTCTTGGGGTTTTTACATGTGCCAAAGTACACTATGTAAGTGACCTCCCCTTTTCTCTCAAGGATAGGGCAGGGCCCAGTCCATTTGTCCTGGAGGGCCCTAGGTGCCTCAGTCTCCAAAGCCCACACCTTCTGCCCTGGTTGGAACTCCACCATGGCAACCTTTTGATCATACCAGAGCTTCTGGAGATCTTGACTGGCCTCAAGGGTGTTGTTTGCTTTTTTATGTATTCAGCCATCCTTGAGCAAAGGCCAAGCATATAATCCACAATGTCTTGCTTTGGTTCTTGGAGGCGTCTCCCCCATCCTTCCTTGACAAGACAGAGGGGGTCCTCTTACAGGGTGAACAAACAAAAGATCAAAGGGGGAAAACCCTACTCCCTTTTGTGGCACCTCTCTGTAAGCAAAAGGTAGGCAAGGTAGTAAAACATCCCATCTCCTCTGAATTTTTTAGGCAGTCCACCAATTATGCTTTTTTAGCGTCTTGTTAAAATTTTCAACAAGCCAATATGTCTGTGGATGGTATGGTGTAGTGAACCTATAGGTCACCCCACACTCAGCCCACATCTGTTTCAAGTATGCAGACATAAAGTTTGTAACTCTGTCTGATAGTATCTCCTTAGGAAAGCCAACCCTAGTAAAGATACCAAGGAGGGCCTTGGCCACTGGAGGTGCAGTTGTGGTCCTTACGGGAATTGCTTCAGGGTACCTGGTGGCATGATCGACTATCACCAGAATAGATTTGTTCCCTGATGCTGTTGAAGGGTCAAGGGGACCAACAATGTCAATCCCTACCCTTTCAAAGCGTACCTCAGACACCGGAAGTAGAATTGAGGGGACCTTCAGGTGGCTACCTGTCTTGCCACTGGAATGACAGGTGACACAGGAATTGAAAAGCTCCTTCACTTTCTGGGATATTCCTGGCCAGTACAAGTGGCTGACTAACTGACTCCAGGTTTTTTTCTGGCCAATATGCCCAGCTTTTTACCCTGGTACCCAACCTTGGACTGTGATGAGTTTCTGGGCCCACCCTCCTGAGAAGGTTTTGGGTGGCTTGAGGAAGACTCATTTTTGTTTTAGTCTTTTTGGTCACCATCCTTCCCCTGGGGGGATCTTTTCAGCCTCTTTCATATGATCTCCCCCACCAGTGGTAGTTTTAGTCACCCTTGTTTTGACTCAGTGGTCTGCCTTCTTCCCCAACTCTAGAGTAGGCGTGGGTGGAGTTCACAGAGTTCTGCTACGCGGAACTCCGCAGAGTCGAAAAAAACTCCACCGTGCTATGCGGAGTTCTGCTTGCAGGCGGAGTATTCCGGGGCGCCTGTTTGCGTTGCGATGGGAATTGTTGGACTTGGCCCTTTTGGCAGGTGCACCCCTAAACTTTTTGCTCGTCTCCTAGCCTTTTCCCTGTGTAGTGTTGGTGGTTTTAGGCCTCTGCGCACTTTAGCCCTGTGTCCCAGTGTAAAGTGCGTGCGCACTCTGAGTGCGTGTGGTGAGATTGGCCTGCCCTCCCATAGGAATGCATGGGGGATATGTGTGTCCATGGTAATTCCTGGTGTGAGAGTAGGGCAGGGGCGAGTTTAGTATGTGCGAACTCGTGAGAATAAATGCTGCGCAGTGGTGTGCGCAGATTTATTGTGACTAGTGGAGAAGTGCCACTTTTAGAAGTTGGCATTTATGTGTGCTCTGTGTCTGCCTGCCTGATGTGAATTGCATGTCTGGCTTTGTGAGTGACAGGGGCTGGGAGGTGTGTGTGGCTCCAGGAGGGGCAGGGTGAGTCAGCGCAGGGCTGAATAGGGAGATCTGCATCTAGATGGGAGGGAGGAGTTGCACCTGGGACCTGAATAGGGCTGTGCCTTCCCTCCACAATGCTGGCTCCACCCCTGTGGTGCGTCTGATGTCCCTAGCCTGTCCTGTGAAAGGAGAGAGGAGCTGAGCAAAACAAAGTGCTCCAAAGCTCCCCCAAAACCAGTTGCACCTGGTTTTTCCCCAGCCCTGTGCTATGTGACAAAGGAAAAGGGTGTATAAAAGAGGGGGCTGTGACCCCATGAAGATGTTCTTGTTCTGCTCTGTTGTGCTGACTTGCAGGGGACACTCTGCCAGGAGGAACCGCCGCGGGACCCAGCTGCTGTTTCCTGGGGGTCCCTGCGTGCTGGCCTGCCTGGCTGTGCTGCTGAGGTGTCCCCAGCACCAAGGACTCTTCCTTTTTTTTGGCTTGGCAAGGACTTTATGGCTCCCCAGCGCCTCGTGAGCGCTATACTCTAATTTCCCAAGGAAGAGAGTGCTGGAGACTTTGCCCTAGCGCTTAGAGAGCGCTTCTATCTTTAATTGGCAGCGCTGGCCTGCTGCCTGGGGATTCCCCCGCATCTCTGAAAGAGCGGGTGCCCACCCCGCATTGTGTGTTGTGCTGGCGGGTGCCCACCCCGCAAGTGACTTTATTTAAAAATACCGGGAGCCTACCCCGTATTGAGGAGATCACCGCCGCAGCCCGGACCAACCAGGAAGTCAGGCAACCCTCGCCGAGACGTGGGCGGGGCCTGGCCAGGAGAGCAGGAAGTCCCGTCCGGCAAAGGGGAAGCCAGAGGAAACCCCGGTAGAGGAGGACGGGAGCCTACCCCGCCTCCGTGAGCCCCGGCCAGAAGTCCCGGCCCCCCAGGAGAGGGACCGGGTGAAGAGGAGAGAAGGCGCCCGGGAGACAGGAAGTGTCCAGCGGGGCTCCCGTGAGCTCTTGGGAGCCCCGGAGCCGGCGAGAAAAGGAGAAGAGCGCGGCGTGGTGAGCGGGACCTCCCCGTGTGGAGAGGGAGAGCCCCACGTGTTGCCGCGCCCACCACAGAGTCCCAGCAGAAGTCCCGGGTCCCAGGAGGGGGCCCGGGTGAAGTAAATCGACCTCACACGGCCACTGATGAGACCGGAGGAGGCACAGAGTCCTGCCCAGACCCGGTGAGTGGCGCCGAGAGGGGAAACGCAGCCTGACTGGTGGCGGGGCTCCCGTAACCACGAGGAGAGCCCCGCGTGTGTCTGCAGAGTCGGGGGCAGTCCTGCAGAACTCGGGTGAGTGGGGCTGTAGTCAGGGGGTGGTTCGAGGCACGTTTTCGGTGCTTGCCCCCCTCCATTGCGCAGTGATCGTTGGTCCCTGAGGCACAGTGGTGCCCAAGTCAGTTTCACAGCTGCGCCGCAGTTGCGGGCAGCTGCATCAAGGGGGCACTTTTTGTCTAGGAGTCCCAGAGAGGGACTCCGACGGCCCGTGGAGGGCCAGTGCCATTTTTCCAACGTGGGGGCCAATTTTATTTAAAAGCCCAGTAGGGCCCGGAGGGCACAGATGTGCTAGGGCCCCTCCCGTTTGTGGATCCCAGCTGCCCCGCTTGCAGAGGGCAGCTGCACCGAGGGGGTGATTTTATTTAGAGGCCCCTTCGCTTTGCTCACAGCTGCGCCGCACCAGAGCGGGCAGCTGCAACGTTGGGACATTTTGTTGATTGAGTCCCAGAGAGGGGCTCAGGGGGCACGCCGGTGCCCGTGTTAATTATTCACAGCTGCCCAGCAAGTAGTGGGCAGCTGCCACGTTTAGGCTTGTGCAATTGCGCACTTTGCTTTTGCTGCCTGTGCAGCCAGCCCGGACATTCTGGACAGTGGGCATTTGAGCCCCGGTGAGAGGCCAGTTGGCCTGGGGCCAGTGTCAGTGCGTTGTGCCCCCGATTGGGGCACACTGTGTTTAGGCTTACGAGGCCTATTGCCTCATGTGATTTATGCCTAATGTGATGTAGGTGTCCCATCTTGTAGGTTACAGGATCTCGTGCTAAGTTCCTACCTGTACCAGTAATTACTGGTTGTGCGCTACATGTATTATTTGCATCTACTTACCTGATCTGATGGTTCTGACCGTGGCCCGATTGGCCTGGTCCTGTATATAATTCCCCTGTGAATATTGCCTAGTGCCAGTTGGCGCACTGTATATTATGTGATTATGTTTCTAAGGTATTTATGATAATACAAAGGCTATTTTTTATATAACCTTGTGTGGAGTTCCTTTTGTGGTGTGCCTAGTGTGTGGCTGCTGTGTGAGGGTGCTGCGCAAACGCTTTACACATTGCCTCCGGGATAAGCCTGACTGCTCGTGCCAAGCTACCAAGGGGGTGAGCAGGGGTTATCGTCGGCGTGTAACTCCCTCGCCCTGACTAGAGTGGTGGTCTCTGCCTGGCTTTGGCGCAAGCCTGAGCCAACCAGAGATCCCATTTCTAACATTGGTTGTCAGCGGTGGGGATTTGGACTTGCGTTTGCGCAGTACCACAGCGACAACTGGTTGCACTACAAACTCTACATTTAGATAATCACGTGTGTGGGGATTATTGTTCTGAGTTTTGTTTTAATTCTTCTCCTAAAAGTGTCATTTGTAAATTGTATACTCTTGCTTCAGCTCAGAAACCTAGGTCTCCTGTGTTGCACGTGTCCCTGAGCGTCCTGCCAAAATGGAGTCTGCTTTTGATTTTTGTGGTCTCTTTAGATACAGTATGGGGGAGTTGGTGGAGTTCTGTGAGGAGAGAGACATAGCAGTGAGTGGGTCAGACACCCAGTCAAAACTGAGGGACAACCTGATCCAATGGCAAAAGGATGAATGGGACTGTGAGCGCAATGAGGAGAAGAGGGCCCTGGCCGCACGCCAAGAGGGTGGTGGGTCTGAGGGGGCCCTGAGGAGTCTGAAGAGGAGGAAGAAAGTGACAGGACAGGGACGCCAGTAGATAGTGAGGACCCCATAGATAGGGAGTCCCTTGCTGGGTCCAGTGTCGGGGGCAGTGCCCCATCCCTTTTCCTGTCCCCAGAGGAGTGGGTGGATAGGAGGGAAGAAAGGGAGCATCAGCTGGCTTTGGAGAAGCTCAGGTTAGAGCATACCAGGGAGATAGCGCAGCTGAGTATGGAGGAGAAAAAGCTAGAGACCGAGAGGGTCTTAGCGCAGGAGAGGATGGCGGAGGCTGAGAGGGCCTTCGCCAGGGAGAAATTAGCTCGGGAGGGTAGATTATCCCCTGAGTGCAGTTGTAGTTTTCTGGATTCCCCAGTGAGGGTGGAGTCCAGTGGTGGCAGCAATATACAGTCCAGTGCAGGAAGTCCCAGTTCCCAAAATATGGTACCTTGTTCCAGAGAAGAGGAGTACAGGTTGAAGTTCAGGGGCAGTAGGAAACTGTCTCACCAGTCTTGGGCGGATTTTTCGGATGAATGTAATGATGCACTGGCTGATTGGGTAACGGTTAACACGGAACAGGATTTTGAAGGACTGTTCGATCTGGTTATCAGAGAGCACCTGCTCAGTTGTTGTTTGCCGGGGTTGCGCCAACACCTGTTGGAGGGTGGGTTTTCTGATCTATGGGAGTTTACACGAGAGGCAGACCTCTGGGTGGAGGCCCAAGGTTCTGATGAGGCATTGGGGAGTGATTCCGAAAGTAATGGTTCAGGTATCTTCCAGTCCTGTATTGAGGAAGAGGTTCAGTGTAGCCCAGCTAGGTCCCAGTGTAGTGGGAGGGGTGTAGGGGCTCACGTCCTGTCTCAGTGGAGTAGGAGTGAGTGTGGGACTGAGTGTCCCCAGGTGCCCGAAACCCAGTCTCAGAGCCTGGATGGTTTCTTCAGGGAACACCAGGTTGGGAGCCTAGGCTGTCCTTTTAGTCCATTTGAGGAGGATCTCCTAGTGTCTGGAGAACCTGGAGCATCTGTAAATAGAGCTCCAGTGGTTCTGGTGTCTGGCAGTGCCGCTCCAGTTGGGAGGGTACAGAAGTCCGGATTGAGGGGTGAGAGGGGGATGTGTTCCCCAGTGGAAGAACCAGTGGGTCAGGGGCCAGCCAGAAGGGCTGAGTCTCCTAGAAGTGACCATGGTGACACCACTTCTGTCGTGGGGATCTCTGCGCACTGTCAGATGGACAGGGGTCGGGAGGTCTGCGCCACGCAGACTGTCACGCAACACATGAGTCATGTGTTACCCTCGGGGGCTGCTGAGTGCGCCCCGGAAGTCCTGGTGTGCCAGGCAAATGCTCAGCCGTGGGGTTCAGCCCCAAGGTTGGGAGGCCAGGTTCAGGATCCGCCTGATCTGGAGGAAGGGACATCTGTAACCAGTGTCCTGACCGGTTCATCTTCCAGGGGTACCGCTCCAGTTGGGAGGGTGCAGAACTCTGGAAGGGGGTGCAGAGGGAGGGAGTCCTCGCCTCTGACCCCGGTGCAACCTGAGGGTTTAGACCCTAGGTTGGGAGACCAGTTTTTGGAGAGAGGTCCTGAACTGGTGGGAGAGTTGTGTTCTGAGGGTGCCTCTCCAAGGAGGAGAGTGCGGAGCCCTAGAAGAAGAGGTAGGGGGAGGAGAGCCTCACCCGTGACTTCTGGTCCGCCTGAGGGTGCAGACCCTAGGTTGGAGGATCAGTGGCAGTCTAGACCTGCCCTGATGAGGGGAAGAGTGGAGAATGGCTACTATGTGCCAGGGGTTACTACCCCCACTCTGTGAATGGGCAAGGACCAGTGGCATCTGGATGGCCTAGGGCCTGGTCCTGGCCGCGGACAGCTAGGGAGTACCAGTGGGGTAGCCCAGTTGCTCCGGACAGCTTTTTTAGAAGGAACCACATGGGTTCACCGTGGCGTAGAACAGGAGGGTGTCCCTGCAGTTGCGGGCCCACGTCCGTGTTCTATCGCCCCAAGCAGGGAAGCCCATCACGGTGGTGATTGGTCTGCCCTGCGTTTTGGCTGGAAGGGGGTTGTGTTGGACTTGGCCCTTTTGGCAGGTTCACCCCTAAACTTTTTGCTCGTCTCCTAGCCTTTTCCCTGTGTAGTGTTGGTGGTTTTAGGCCTCTGCGCACTTTAGCCCTGTGTCCCAGTGTAAAGTGCGTGCGCACTCTGAGTGCGTGTGGTGAGATTGGCCTGCCCTCCCATAGGAATGCATGGGGGATATGTGTGTCCATGGTAATTCCTGGTGTGAGAGTAGGGCAGGGGCGAGTTTAGTATGTGCGAACTCGTGAGAATAAATGCTGCGCAGTGGTGTGCGCAGATTTATTGTGACTAGTGGAGAAGTGCCACTTTTAGAAGTTGGCATTTATGTGTGCTCTGTGTCTGCCTGCCTGATGTGAATTGCATGTCTGGCTTTGTGAGTGACAGGGGCTGGGAGGTGTGTGTGGCTCCAGGAGGGGCAGGGTGAGTCAGCGCAGGGCTGAATAGGGAGATCTGCATCTAGATGGGAGGGAGGAGTTGCACCTGGGACCTGAATAGGGCTGTGCCTTCCCTCCACAATGCTGGCTCCACCCCCTGTGGTGCGTCTGATGTCCCTAGCCTGTCCTGTGAAAGGAGAGAGGAGCTGAGCAAAACAAAGTGCTCCAAAGCTCCCCCAAAACCAGTTGCACCTGGTTTTTCCCCAGCCCTGTGCTATGTGACAAAGGAAAAGGGTGTATAAAAGAGGGGGCTGTGACCCCATGAAGATGTTCTTGTTCTGCTCTGTTGTGCTGACTTGCAGGGGACACTCTGCCAGGAGGAACCGCCGCGGGACCCAGCTGCTGTTTCCTGGGGGTCCCTGCGTGCTGGCCTGCCTGGCTGTGCTGCTGAGGTGTCCCCAGCACCAAGGACTCTTCCTTTTTTTGGCTTGGCAAGGACTTTATGGCTCCCCAGCGCCTCGTGAGCGCTATACTCTAATTTCCCAAGGAAGAGAGTGCTGGAGACTTTGCCCTAGCGCTTAGAGAGCGCTTCTATCTTTAATTGGCAGCGCTGGCCTGCTGCCTGGGGATTCCCCCGCATCTCTGAAAGAGCGGGTGCCCACCCCGCATTGTGTGTTGTGCTGGCGGGTGCCCACCCCGCAAGTGACTTTATTTAAAAATACCGGGAGCCTACCCCGTATTGAGGAGATCACCGCCGCAGCCCGGACCAACCAGGAAGTCAGGCAACCCTCGCCGAGACGTGGGCGGGGCCTGGCCAGGAGAGCAGGAAGTCCCGTCCGGCAAAGGGGAAGCCAGAGGAAACCCCGGTAGAGGAGGACGGGAGCCTACCCCGCCTCCGTGAGCCCCGGCCAGAAGTCCCGGCCCCCCCAGGAGAGGGACCGGGTGAAGAGGAGAGAAGGCGCCCGGGAGACAGGAAGTGTCCAGCGGGGCTCCCGTGAGCTCTTGGGAGCCCCGGAGCCGGCGAGAAAAGGAGAAGAGCACGGCGTGGTGAGCGGGACCTCCCCGTGTGGAGAGGGGAGAGCCCCACGTGTTGCCGCGCCCACCACAGAGTCCCAGCAGAAGTCCCGGGTCCCAGGAGGGGGCCCGGGTGAAGTCAATCGACCTCACACGGCCACTGATGAGACCGGAGGAGGCACAGAGTCCTGCCCAGACCCGGTGAGTGGCGCCGAGAGGGGAAACGCAGCCTGACTGGTGGCGGGGCTCCCGTAACCACGAGGAGAGCCCCGCGTGTGTCTGCAGAGTCGGGGGCAGTCCTGCAGAACTCGGGTGAGTGGGGCTGTAGTCAGGGGGTGGTTCGAGGCACGTTTTCGGTGCTTGCCCCCCTCCATTGCGCAGTGATCGTTGGTCCCTGAGGCACAGTGGTGCCCAAGTCAGTTTCACAGCTGCGCCGCAGTTGCGGGCAGCTGCATCAAGGGGGCACTTTTTGTCTAGGAGTCCCAGAGAGGGACTCCGACGGCCCGTGGAGGGCCAGTGCCATTTTTCCAACGTGGGGGCCAATTTTATTTAAAAGCCCAGTAGGGCCCGGAGGGCACAGATGTGCTAGGGCCCCTCCCGTTTGTGGATCCCAGCTGCCCCGCTTGCAGAGGGCAGCTGCACCGAGGGGGTGATTTTATTTAGAGGCCCCTTCGCTTTGCTCACAGCTGCGCCGCACCAGAGCGGGCAGCTGCAACGTTGGGACATTTTGTTGATTGAGTCCCAGAGAGGGGCTCAGGGGGCACGCCGGTGCCCGTGTTAATTATTCACAGCTGCCCAGCAAGTAGTGGGCAGCTGCCACGTTTAGGCTTGTGCAATTGCGCACTTTGCTTTTGCTGCCTGTGCAGCCAGCCCGGACATTCTGGACAGTGGGCATTTGAGCCCCGGTGAGAGGCCAGTTGGCCTGGGGCCAGTGTCAGTGCGTTGTGCCCCGATTGGGGCACACTGTGTTTAGGCTTACGAGGCCTATTGCCTCATGTGATTTATGCCTAATGTGATGTAGGTGTCCCATCTTGTAGGTTACAGGATCTCGTGCTAAGTTCCTACCTGTACCAGTAATTACTGGTTGTGCGCTACATGTATTATTTGCATCTACTTACCTGATCTGATGGTTCTGACCGTGGCCCGATTGGCCTGGTCCTGTATATAATTCCCCTGTGAATATTGCCTAGTGCCAGTTGGCGCACTGTATATTATGTGATTATGTTTCTAAGGTATTTATGATAATACAAAGGCTATTTTTTATATAACCTTGTGTGGAGTTCCTTTTGTGGTGTGCCTAGTGTGTGGCTGCTGTGTGAGGGTGCTGCGCAAATGCTTTACACATTGCCTCCGGGATAAGCCTGACTGCTCGTGCCAAGCTACCAAGGGGGTGAGCAGGGGTTATCGTCGGCGTGTAACTCCCTCGCCCTGACTAGAGTGGTGGTCTCTGCCTGGCTTTGGCGCAAGCCTGAGCCAACCAGAGATCCCATTTCTAACAGGAATGCAGAGTGCATCCTCGCAATCCAATTTGCATGTGAATGGCACTATGCTACGGGGCAGCAGGCGGCAGGCCCCGTAGCGGATACCCCCTGCGGGATCATCGGCAGCGCTGGGGGACTGTGCGCCGGTGCATGCAGTGCACCAGCCAGGTTCGGCGCACCGCCCAGCAGCTGACGCACTGCTGGGCAGACATACTGGACCGCGAAAAGGAACTGCTCGACCGGCTAGCTCTCAAGATTCCGGGGCTTGGTGAGTATATTAATTATTTGTTGTGTTTGTGTTCTACAATGCTAACTTTGTTTTATGAACAGCATGCTGCTCACGCTCAGTGGTAAGTTACGTTTAGTTTATGCTGGTATATTATTGTGTGATCCAGTTTCTAGTTTCTGCTAGGCAGGTTCTCAGCACTACCTAATCGTATTCTTCATTGGCACTCGCTTTGGCTGATTAATTAAGAAGCTATTGCAGACTGTTCTCCTGTCACTATAGTGAATCAGTGAGTAGCGCATTCTCTCTGAGACTTTGTTTATGTAGCTCGTACAGTACCAAGATATTTATTTCACAGCGATGTGTAGTATGCATCTATGCATTGCAATAAAGGGAGACAGAGTTGGTCCATCAAGGGGTTTGAAAAATGGAATTGAATCAAAGATCATTCACCGCAACGCATTAGCTTCAAATGTAGTATTTGTTAAAGAAATTTGGAATAGGGATTTTGGGCAACTCAACTACAGTCGACAGACTCGAGTCGAAACTAATAGTACTATAGGCGATCTGCGTTTGTCATAAAACATTTTGTGAAAATTATTAACAGAATAACTAATGTATTTTTTTATCTTGTTAATTTCTTTCATCAGCACCCAAGGGCAAGAAGAGGGACGTTCCTGAGGGTCCGGGGGAAGATGGTCAGCAGATTCCGACCACCAGCGCCTCTGCCGAGGGCTCTGCTGATCCCAGTAAGTCCTTTTATGATTGTTGTGGACTTCTTAGGGTAGAATCTTGGGGTATTGGAATGTTGGTGCTGTCTATTGTGAAGATTCAGATAGCAGGCCCAAGTTAGCTAGCATTATAAAATTCACCATGTATGTTTGTTGAGGAGGCTTTCCTTTTCTTGCTCATGCCTAGCTCTAACATAGTTGAGTTCAGGAGAGGGTGGCCATGGTCATCATGGATCACCCCCCCCCATGTCGATGAACGAGCTCTTGTTCATTTATAATTAAAGTATACCAGACGTTTCCCATGACAGTGCAGCAAGGCTGGAAAAAAAGTATGAGGTCCCACTCCCATTGCATTTGCCAACCAAAACCATATATCTTTCATTGACTATTATTTCACCCTTGGCTTGTCTAACTTTGTGATCCAACAAATCAAATGCCCAGAGTGATATTTGGAAGATACGGCAGTGCTAACTGAACTGTAGTGCTATATTGCAGTTGTATTTGAGTTGCGTACCTGATATCTAAATTATGTGTAATGTTTTATTCTAGCCACACAGAACATCGGTGATGCCGGTTCCAGTGCCGCTGCAGGAGGAGACGGGTCAGTTAGAGGGGGAGAAGCGGCAGCAGGGACGGGCACTGGTAAGTCACATAATTTCTTGCAATTACTATGCTCACTAGGTATTGCCATGGCATCGTCATCAACATATGACCGTGAGGTGAACCCCCCCCCCAGCTTTACCAGCCACAGCGGTGGTTGAGTTATTATTATGACCTAATCTATCTGCAACTCACAAATGAGCGTTGCTGGCTTGTGGGAGACATGAAAGAATGGAAGGTTAAAAGAAAGGAAATGGTGGGTGGGTAAAAGGGTACGTGGGTGGGTGAAGGGATAGATGGGTGAAAGGATGGTTTGAAGAAAGGGTGGCCATTGAATGGATGGATAATGGGTTGGAAATGTTGGTGAAAGACTGGATGAGAGAAAGTAAAGCTAATCATGGTGGCTATGGGTGAATTCGAATGAAAGGATGAATGAATATTTGGAATGTTTGGATGAATGAGCAAGGCAGCTCTCCTCATTAGGAGCATGCTGCTCACCTACTTTGATTACTTGGTTTATGTAGGGTTATCATTCAAAGCTATGGTTCTAAGTGGGGGTATTTTTTATTCTTTGTTCTACTCCGTTGACTCGCTATATTTGTTAAGTGAGCCAGATGTATCCCACCCACCATTCATCTTCCACCCTACTCGCCCATGGCATTTTTGCCAACTCAAAGTGCAATATGGGTCAATTTGTGACTGCAGTGTTGGCTGTGTAATGTGCGTCTGCTTCAGTTAATGCGGCATTTAAAAGGTGTGTTGCTTCCCTTTGCCCAACCATCTCTTAGTACTTCACTCCTTTATTTTTTCCTAAGTTCTTCCGTCCAGCCTACCAAATTGGAAAATCCATTCTTGACGAGTGTCACATTTAATTCTATAACCATGTGAAGTGAAGTGATTCCAGAATATATTTCATGGATTTCCATAACAGATTTATTTTACACTCATAAAGATTTTTCCCTTTTGAATTGTACAGTTACTGAATAAGCCAAAGATGACGAATCCATGATCGGTGTAGTGGCCCCTCTATTATATATCAAAAAGCTCTGCCCTACCTATCGAAACTGTGAAACTTGTGTATCAATATATCCGATGTTGATTGGTGAGACATTGTCAAAGTATTATCTCCTTCATCAGAAATGTAATTGCAGATCTTGTTTTATGTACAATAAAACGTTTAAAAAAAAAAAAAAGAAGCTCTGCCCTACCTGTCTAAACCCTCTACCCAACCCCTTGCAGGAGAGTAAATCAAGTTTCCTTTCCTTGCTTACTTCCCAGTGAATGAATTTGTTGGAAATATGTGGTGGTGGGCGAGGCCACAGAGTAAAGTGGGAGTAAGTGCATGATTTGATGTCAGGTTTGGCAAATGGGATACACAGTGACAAATACGTCAAATAAAATCTATATAGCCCGTTCCTTTCCCTGTAGTGCAGTCCATTAGATCCATTCTCCTCAACATCTACTTACAGCAGACAGGATAATATATTAATATCCGCAGTTCATACTTGAGGTGTGTGAGGTAGTATCTTATTTCTTATTCATCTGCCTCTTTGGAGACAGGGTAGAGAGAGAAATGCATTTGGCGAAGAGCAGGGCCATTGGAATTAGAAAATAGATACATGTCAACTACAGCTGCACACAGTAGTTCATTATTTTAGCACAACACACAACTTGTACTCCATAAAGTGCATAATGCAGTACTCAACTCAAAGTTTCTGACTCTGTTTGTAGTTACTTGAAAAGCCTTTAGAAGGAAAAAAAGAAGAAAATATCACAATTTTTTTTAATCCAGTGATGTTATTCTGCCTGTTAATAGATTTCTGCCACACAGTCTGTGCTTTTTTATGTTCGGCATGTGTGGGGAAAACATAAAATTGGCCTTGTGACTCTCCTAATCACACCAAATAAATTCCAATGGCCCCAGGGGACCAGCAATGTACTGCTACTGTGTAACCCAGTAATTTAAAACAATTGTTCACACAGAGCATTATTTACAGTTTGTCCTTTTTGCTTTTTTCAATATAGCTGTTCCTGCCAAACCAACCACCAGGCAGGAGATAACGGCCAGATTGCGGGGGCAGAGGCTGGAGCGTATCCAGATGGAATACCGGTGGCTGGTGATCCTGGAAGAGGAGGAGGAGGAAATGAATGCAAAAAATAGCCGGGTCTCAGTGCAGCCGGTCCCACTCATCCTCCAGCCTCCTGACCATCCCATCACTGGCACCACCAACAGCCGACTGCTGCCACCCCCTACCACACTGAAAACAGGCCATTGCTCTGCCGCATCCTGCAGTGACTGAACATCATCGAGGGACGGCTCACCATGATGGAGCTGAGCCTGGACCAGCTCCAGACTGATATCCACAATGCCCTCTTCTAGCCCTTCTTACATTTTTTGTTTTGGGAGGAGGGACTTGTTTGTTGGAGCTGGGTGGAGAGGGTTGGAAGGGAGTTGGAACTGGAGAGACTTTTTCCTTGGACATTTTGAGTTTTGGGGCTTGGGTCAGTTTTGTTTGGGGAGAGGGGTGGGCATGTTGTTTGGGTGGAGAGGGTGGGTTTCTTTGTAAATAAATAAAGGGGAAAACTATTTTATTCAATCTAAATTTATGCTTGAAGTAGTTTCTTTTACTTTTACTTTGCACTGCTGCCTTCAAGTAGTTTTACGCAGCCTGTTTATATGCTTATAACTTAAGAGAGAGCATAGTGCTTAGTTTTAGATTTATACTTCTCTAACTATCTTGATCATTAGGGGGAATGCTGCCATGATAACCTATATTGTGTACAACAACCTAGATAAACAACAGTAGCAGTTAGTTACTTACTTACTAGGTTAAATGTCATTCATACTAGTTGTCTTACCTGAATCTAGATGAAGCAATAACAGGGAAGGTATCACAACTTCACAAGCGAGGTCCCACTTGCAGTTCCACCAAGGTGAGCTCCAACTGTAGTATTAATCTAAATGGTTGATTGATTATTCATCGTAGGCAACTAAATGAAAATAGAAAGACTACGTTAGTGAGTTATATATTTATCAAAGATTTACAAAGAATTGACACCGCCTGAGTACTACATGATGACACAACAAGAATGCCTGATTGTGCTAAAATACAAACAAATAGCATTACTAGTAAGTTTTGGCTAATGTGGAGCTAGTAGTATTATTTGTGAAATCCTCAAGTTATAAAAAATGGACTCAAAGAAGTCTGTAGTGGACAAGCTTAGGTTCAGCGTTTACGGTTACGCAACACAAGGCATGAATGATGATGCGTATGACTAATGTTCTTCATTCTATATCTAAAATATGGATCATTTTAATGCGTAGGCGGGTAATGGGCTAGTGTGGGATATTGCTTAGAAGATCCTGCAGTACGTTGGTATTGCTTTCACCACATTCACCCCACCAAGTGTGTGATCCATTGATGGTGTAAATTAAGCCACACCTCAATAAGTGACACAGCCCAGGGGGATGAGGGTTAGGGATTTGATGAATGGATGGGAAAGGGGATTTGGGGAAAGGTTTGACAAAGACAAACACTACAACACAAGGGCAACATTCATCTGGGCAATGAGCAGCAGTACATCATTCACCATCAATCTGTTGTTAGAAGGAAACAAAGGACTGAGTATAACAGAGTACAGATAAATACATTGCAAACACTTCTTCTGCCCCCGAGACCCAAGTTATCAATTATGTAAATGTTCTGTCTTCTAGGTTGGGGAGTCGGTGAGTCCACCCACCCAGTTTTGTTAATATGATTGATAAAAGAAAGATGATACTGTATTGCAAAATTAGGTGGTGCATCTGCATTCTCCTCGGAAATGTCCACTCTTTGGTGCCTGTCTTGACTGGTCTGGTAGGTAAGCAGGAGTGTTGTTGAGCTCAGCTAGCTTGTGCCTTTCATTAGTGCAGGAGACTAGAAGAAGGTCTGCGGATTGTAGAAGAGAAACTGTATTTTAGAGTCAAGGAGAAGGACAAGAGAAAGGTAAGCTTCATGAGGAGTGTATCAAGAAAACTCAAAGACAGAGCAAAAAAAGAAAGAGGGGGACTCAGAGTTTCACTTTTGTCACAGGTCCAAACACACGCACACACACGCACACATAGAGCAGCATTTCCCAAACGCCCCTCTCTCTATTCCACATATCTGAGTACTAGGCCTCAGACTCTTGGTTCACCTTTGAACAGAAGTCGATACTCAATAACTTCTTGCTTCTAGCTGTTGATGAGGTAGTACTGCAGCTCCCACCCTGAGTTCTTCCATGATCCTCCTCCTGACTCCGAGTAACTCCGTCCCAGAACATTCATCATCATGATGACCCGAGCAAGATAGACGTGGAGTGCACTGCTGTTGAAGAACAAGTAGAGAAACAGAATTGCAGTATTTTACATAGATTTCAGTTTGTTAACTAAAGTGACTGTTCTGTTCTCTGAAGAACTAGAAAAAAGGAGAGCACCCTGCGATGAAGCTGGCTAAGTGTGAAAGGGCCGATCACCTCCAGGGGAAAAAAATGATCGCCCAAACATTTAAAATAAATAATTTCAAGAATTTCCCATATTACAGTTCAACACACCCTCCCTCACTGTCAGACTCCACATCAATCATCACTCACAGTCACTCGATAATCTGATCATTTATTGGTGCAATGGTTACCTGTTCCACTCCAAACATGGTGGTAGGTACACTATCTCCTCTTTAATGCAAGCAACAGTTTGGAATTTGGCAGTCTTGTAAATCAAACGATTGTCTGAGGCAGCCATCCTAGATGATGAAAAAAACAGAAGGATCATAGGAGTGGACCATACAGGTTAATACATTTTTGCTAAGTAAGTTTGTGAAGGTTAATCACCTCCAGGGAAAAATTATCACCCATCACTCAGGCCCCAAACATTGCAAATCAATCATCTCAGGCAAGTTCCCACATTACAGTTCAACACCCTCCCTCACTGTCTGCCACCACATGAATCATCAATCATCATCATCACTCATGCAATCAGTCACTCACCATTGCAATAGTTGAAGTTACCTCTTCCAATCCAAGCAGGGGTAGTTTAGGTATTTGGTATTCTATCACCTTTGATTCAGGCAACACATTGGAATTTGATATTGGCAGGCAGTCTAGTAGATAATAAATGATCTTCTGGGGTAGACCTTCCAGTGCAAAATGATGCAAAAATGGATAGGCACTAGGCATGTGAAGGGGGGCAGTGAGAGTCTCCAATGTCATGAAGCAATTGTGGAGGCTTCTTCTATGCACACTTGTCCAACTGCAATCCGGCAATATATGTGACTAATAAAAAAGGTGGGACAGTATAAATCTGACACAAAAATAATAATGTTCCTCTAGCTAATTTTTTTTTGTTTTTGTTTTTTTGCAAAGAAAAAACTAAGTTCAACGAGAAAAAATGTAAACGTTCTATGGGGGCACTAGCATACTTAGTCCGGGAAGTAGAGTTCATCCTCAAACTCAGGTGGTTCACCCAGAAGTTGGTCAGCTAACATATATGATTCAAATTCGGACCAATCACCCTCCTTCTCCTCCTGTGCTACTGTTTCAGGAATGGTGTAATTTTGTGGTATAAAATGTTGGTTCATTTTGATCATAGTCAATTTTCCACTTTTTGAGGCGAGAGACTGGTCCTTCTCACTGTAACAACAGCACCAGTTGCACTGAACACACGTTCAGCAGACACACTGGTGATAGGACAAGCCAGATATTTTATTGCCAGCATTCTGAGCTCTGGCCATTGGCACATCATCCCATACCAATACATCAATGAATTGTGATCCACTTTGACCTCTTTTGGACCATCCAGATACTCATGGAACATCCTGTGGATGGTCATTGGTGCTGCCACTTGCTCAGCCTGTTTAGCCATTGCCTCTGCACTGGACTTGAGCCCTGCCAATTGAAACCAATACAATGCAGAGGTTTGGTCCGGTCCTTCTCTTACTTTTGTTGCCGGTGTTCTGGTTGATGGTGTTGTTGGCTGCTGTGAGACAAGATAGCCCTCTCTGGAAGTTGAAGGCGGCACCCCAGAACTGCGGGGTGGGACTCAAAGTTCCAGCCGTTCTTCTTCCAAGTCTCCAGCTTGCTCTACAATCCACCTCCTGTATTTTAAAACATCTCCTTCAGAAAAAGGAATGAAAGTGGGCAGAAATTTTTTGTACCGTGGATCAAGTAGTGTGGCACAAATGTACTCTTTGGACTCGATGATGTCATGTTGCAGTCTTGTTTAACAAGCCAAGTGAAGGACTAAGGTCTCAACCAAGCATGTGCTTCTGTGTTTTAATTCACACCTGCGGGAGCGAACCTTTCAGGCACCTTCTTTACTTGGTCCTGTGGGAAATGCAACAACGGGATAGCTTGGCCCATTGTACTGTCCTCCTTGCTAACTTCCTATGTGAAAACATCAAAAGGGAGTAGCATCTGTGTCAGGCATTTGACTAGGTCCCATTTGTCCACATCCATTGTCTTAGCTTTCCCAACTGCATCCCTCCTCTTTGAATGACATAGTCATCGATCTGTTTGTACTGCTCAAACAGGCGTTGCAACAAGTTAAAGGTCAAGTTCAGTTCCAACGTGTTGGTACCTCCTGCATCAGGCCTTACTGGTGCTCTATTATAACGCTGAATAATCCGCAACTGCTTCCGGGCTTTAAAAGAATGGCTGAAATGAGTGCAGATTCTTCTGCAAGTGGTCAGTCTGTTGCTGACTATGTCTTCCTTTTTGAGGAAGTCTTGCACCACCAGGTTGATGCAATGGGCCAAACACAGGACCCTGAAATAGCCTCCGTCTGACATGGCCTTGACTATGTTACTACCATTGTCTGTGGCAACAAATCCAATTCTGAGTCCTCTGGGTCGCAGCCATTCATACACCTTGCTGTTAAATTCCTCCAAGATGTTTATAGCTGTGTGTGATTTCTCCATTGTGAACATGGCCACTGATGCATGCCGCCGAATGCTCTTAAAACTTTCTTCAGGGCCAAGACCTGAAGATATCTTTTGCTTTACCCCCGCAAAAGAGATCCAGTGTGCAGTGATGCACATGTAATCAGTCACCTGACAACTGGTCCACATGTCTGTCATCAGATGGATAGTGTGAACAACACTTTGCTGCAAAGCTTGTCCAATCAACTGCAGCACATCGTGATGCAGCGCTGGAACAGCAACTCTGGCAAAATAGGTCCTACTTGGTACCTTCCATTTTGGGCAGATGGCTGCCACAAATTCTAAGAATCCCACTCCTTCCACAAAAGAAAAAGAGAGGAGGTCCAGTGCTAACATTTTTGCCAGCTTCCAATTGTACAAACGTGCGGTTGGGTGGTTCAGCTTGTACGTCCCCTCCTGTCTAAAAATGCCCGTAATAGTAGCCTAGATTTTCTTCTTCTCTTGGGGCACTGACACAGGCGTTTTATGAGAAGTAGATGGTAGTGGTGGACTTAATGTGCGTCCTGGTGGGACAGTCACTGTATGCCTTGGTGTCTCCATCTCACTCTGAGTCTACTTGTGCCATTGTAAAGTCGCTGAGGTGGGTGAATCTGCTGCCACACTGCTGGGGACAGGGCTGCTTTGCATGAAGATGTCTCCCTCCTCTTCCTCATCATCAACTTCCACCATGATTGGACTTGTATCTGATGTTCCCCGGCTCTCCTCACCACCACCAACACATACAGCAATTTTTTTGAAGGTGCTCCTCCTACTTGATTGTGTGGTGTTTTTTCATGCGGGGCGTCTAGCCTCCAGTACCATAATGTGTACCAGGCTTACCTCGACGAACATTTGTGTGGCAAATGGTGCATACTGAAATGTGCTCCCCCTCTTTGCTAACCGTAAAAAAGTACCAAACTGGAGAGGAGTACTTTTTTACTGTGCCAATGCCTGAAGAAGAACTGTAGATAGGTGGGCGTGTCGTTGATTGCCTCTCTGCTTCTCCTGAGGCAGGGGCTGGTGCAGGTCTCAGGTGGGGCTTTTCAAATATGGGAGCTGGTGGTGGTACTACCTGTGCCACATCCCTCGGAGCAGGTTGAATAGCAATGTCAGACTCCTCTGTGTCACCTTCCACCATGACTGCCTCGTTGCCGTCATCCTCCTCATCATCCCCTTCCATAAGGTTAAGTCTTTCAGGAAATTTGCTTTTCCCTTGCCTCTCCTGTTGTCTCCTGGTCTCTGCCCGGGTCCCCTCCATGTCCCTATCATCATCATCAGAAGTGGTGCTTGGAGAAGGTGGTGCAGTAGTACCCTTCCTTTTACTTGATGGAGATCTGGGAGCCAATGATTCAAAAAGAAGAGGTTCAACTTCTTGCTCGGAAGGAAGCTCAACCTCCTGTTCTGCTCCAACATCAGGCAAATGTACCATTGGTGGCTGCGGCTGCTGTCCACTTAGCTCTGTTTCCTGAAACAATTGTGTACTACTTTGCGAAAGGGACAAATCCAATTCAACATCACTGCTCGTCGGTATTGACATGATTGCACTGGCTACATCACTGACATATGTGGTCCTGGACTTAGGTTGGGGGAATAGTGCTGTTGATGCAGGAGTGCTGCTCTCAGCTTGCTCGCCGGAGGCTGGTGAGGCAGGCACAAGTTTGCAGAAAAAAGTTGTCGTCGGCACGCCAGTGGTGGAAATCTGCTTCTTCTCCTCCCCACTGGCCACTTTCTTGGCAGCACCTTTCTTTGGGGCCATCTTGAAGCTGTCAGTTGGCAGTGGCCCTAAGCTTCACAAGCTGAAGAGATGCTCGTGTTGCCTAGTCAATCACGCGTCACGTCGTGCACAGGCCTTCTGTCTGGCAGTACTGTAGTTGATATCTCTTCTCTTGTGCACCTAAAAGCAAACAAGCAAGCAGAACATCAGTGAAACGTGGCAATGTTGTAGTTCAAGTAGTAGTACAAACAAACAATATCATTTAGTGTAGTTACTTAAGTTATTTTAAATAATTAGCAACACAATCTAACTATCCATTTGTAAAACCACACCAACATAAATTTTCATTGTGTTCAGTGCACTCAGGAAGGATCAGAAAGAAGAACAACATACAGATGTAATTTTTTGCTTTATGTGCATCCCAGTGGGATGTGGCACTCAGGGAGGTGCAGGTAACAATGGAATAATCCTTAGACAATGAATGCTATTGTGCAGTGCACCTATAGCAGTCATGGGGTTGATGCCAAATGTTAGGAAAATGGAGAAAAAAATAAAAATAAAAATTTGAAAAAAATGTACATTTAAAAAATGTAAATGCATTTTTTAAAAACAATTTAAAATGTAAGAACATAAAAAATTTAAATTAAAAAAATTACAATTAGAAATAAAACTTTAAACATTTTAAAGTAAAAAACTAAAATTCAAAGAATCGACATACAAAATTAAAGATAAGTGAAATTATCTGCAATCATATTAATTTATTAAACTGTTATCCTTCTCAACCATCCATGCAATCCTATGGCAAAGGGCCACGCTGGCTGGACAAACAAAATGGCTGCCAACCAGTGCCACATGGTCATCAACAACAACTAACACTGAGAAAGGAGGCATGGCCACAAACAAAGAAGACATGCAGGCCTATGGTAAAAGCACACTGGCTGGCTACACAAAATGGCCACCAGCCTAATGGTCAGAACAACAACAACCAGCAAGAAGGCATGGCCACAATAAAGATGACATGCAGGCCTATGGCAAAAGCTTACTGGCTGGCTACACAAAACGGTCGTCAGCCACATGGTCAAAACAACATTAACCAGCAAGAAGGCATGGCCACAACAAAGAAGACACCCAGGCCTATGGCAAAAAACAAACTGGCTGGCTACACAAAATGGCCGCCAGCCACATGGTCACAACAAGCAGGAGACCTGGAAAACAAAGAACATATGCAGGCCTATGAACGCATGGCATAGGGATTAAAGACAAATGGTGGCCTCTGGCACACACACTCACACACTGGCCAGACAAAGTAGGCATGGTAACACAGAAAACACAGCATTAATTCAGCAATGCCAAAAATAAAAATGAACAGTGCTAAAAATGTTTACAACAACCCACATCATCCAAAGGCATTACCCCCCCCCCCTATACACTGTTTGCAGGAGAAAAAAAATGTGACATACGTCTAAAAAAAACACATTTTGTATTTTAATCCAATGCCATTCATGGCCTAAATGATGTTTAAATTCAACAGACACCACAGAAACAGTTGTTTCATGCACCCATGACTAGCACAGGGCCTACTGGCTGGAAGGCCCATTGGCAGACTAGGCTACATAGTAAATTAATATTGTAAATTTATTTTAAAAAAGTTGAGAAAATGTAGTAAACTGTGCAACATTTTTCTTTTACAAGAGAAGAAACATTGAATGCAAAAAAACAACAACAACCAGCAAGGAGGCATGGCCACAAACAAAGAAGACATGCAGGCCTATGGCAAAAACACACTGGCTGGCTACACAAAATGGCCGCCAGCCACATGGTCAGGATAACAACAACCTGAAAGAAGACATGGCCACAACAAAGAAGACATGCAGGCCTACGACAAAAGCACACTGGCTGGCTACACAAAATGGCCACCAGCCACATGGTCAGAACAACAAGCAGAAGGCCTGGAAAACAAAGAACACATGCAGGCCTATGGACACTGACTATACAAAATGGCCCCTGGCCACATGGCATGGGGAACAAAGACAAATGGTGGCCTATGGCACTCACACTCACACACTAGCCAGACAAAGGAGGCATGGTAACACAGAGAACAGAGCATTAATTCAGCAATGCCAAGAACGAAAATGAACAGGGCTGAAAATGTTTCCAACAACACACATCCTCCAAAGGCATTAGCACACCTATATACTGTTTGCAGGGGAAAAAACGTGAAATACCACTAAAAAACACATTTGGTATTTTAATCCAATGACATCCATGGTCTAAATGATATTTAAATACAACAGACACCACAGAAGAAGTTGTTTCATGCACCAATGACTAGTACAGGCTCTAATGGCTGGAGGGCCCATTGGCATACTAGGCCACATAGTGAATAAAATCGATATTGTAAATGTATTTAAAAAGTGGAGAAAATGTAGTAAACTGTGCAATATTTTCCTTTACAAAAAAAGAAAAATTAAATGCTGAAAAAATAACTAGGCCCCTACTAAAACTGCAGGCCACCCACCACAATAAATTTTAAAAATAAAATAAAAGTACAAATAAATCCAGGTGCATGCCCCCAATCAAACAAACAACACCCTTATACACCAGTTTTTCAACTTACTTATGACATCGCAAATACAAAGTCCTTACATCCAATGGTATATATGTAGCAGACAAGGAGAGTGATCCTTCCAGCTCCAAATTCTAATGAAAAGTGACCAGGAGAGGGACAAAGTACTGGGAGGAGCCTGCTGTACAGGAACAGGAAGTTGTAGTCTTCCTTCCTGTTTGTAAAAAAAAGTTTTTAAAAAATGGCTTCTCGCACAAAAAAAACATCTTTAATGACCAGTTTGAGAAGAAAATCTACTCCAAATGTCTCTCAGCTGCATCTCCTGCAGAAAAGCTGCTCGACCGCTCTGTTTGCGATCATGATCGGCACTAAGGATACTAGATTGGCTCCGTCGCAGCCAGAAGCCGTGCAAGTGAGTGCAAAATCTTGTGGGAGCTAGTTAGCGGTGCGAGAAATCTCGCACGCGCTCGCAAGCGGCCCGAGACACTTGGCGCTTGTAGTTGAGAGCAAAAAGAAAACTCGAGCGTGCAACCGAAAAAAAAATAAAACCCCTCCGCTTCTTGCCGGAATTGCGAAACTCTGCGCTCATCAAGGGAGCGCAGAATGCCTGGATTCTGAAAACTCCGCAAGCGGAGCAGAGTTTACCGCCTGGGCCTACTCTAGAAGAGAAAGTGAACCTAGATCTACCAGATGTTGATGTAACTTCTCATTGTAACAATTAATCAAAAGAAGCTCCATCATCATTAAATTGTAAAGCCCTTCAAAGTCATTCACATTGTTACCTGTTAATCAACCACCTAGTGTTTTCACTGAAAAGTCAACAAATTCCACCCGGGACTGACTCTGGGTTTTTCTAATCTCCCTGAATCTTAATCTATACTCTTCAGCAGTGAGTCCAAAGTCCTCAGTCAGGGTACCCTTCATGAGGTCATAAGAATCAGCATCTTTATCAGGCAATGTCAGGAATCTATCCCTGCATTTCCCTGAGAATAGTTCCCACAAGAGAGGAAAAAAATAATCTGGCTACTTTTCTACCTATACAGGCCCTCTCAAATGCAGTGAACCATTTGGTGATGTCATCACCATCTGATTATTTAGAGACAATCCCTTTAGAGAGTCCATCTGAATATTAAGGGAAAATCCCTTTAGGGAGTTTAGAGAAATACATACCTTCGCCCTCCCTATTTATTTGTATGCTGCCACCAGATGGAGGTCCTAGGCCCATCTCTTTCCTGTGTTTTTCTATTTCCAGGAGCTGAGCTTCTAAGTTCATACTCCTGGTCAATCTTTCTAGCACAAGGTCCTCATCTGAGGGAGCCTCAGCTGTATCTGAGGGGACTGACTCCTGCCCATCCTCTGTATTATCTTCATTGGCATTATCATCATCCTCAGACTGGGTTACCAGATCTGGGTGATCTTTCTCAAACTGAGCTCTCAGTTTTTGAAGATATTTCTTTTTTGGACTTTTTCCTGTTCTGATACCATAGCCTTTACAGAGGGCCCTGTATCTAGCATGGCTCAGGTCTATGTAAGTGGTCAGGCCACGCTCCTGACCCTGGCTAGTGGTTTCAGTTATTATTTTACTAAAGTTTGGGCCTTTTTAGGAAGTTAAAAAAAATATCTACACACTAAATACTTTGCCCTAACTAAAGTTCCCACCGCTGAACCTCCAAATGTAGGAAGCTGGGTCTCAATATAGTGCACTAAAAAGAAGTGCACTGTGCAAAGAGTCAAGAGAATCCCCAAATGGGGCACAGAGGTAAAAGCAGATAATTTAATGCTCTTTTTGTGGTAGTGTGGGTGAGCAGTTAAGATTATCAGAGGGTAGTGCTAAGCATTTGTTGTACTCACAGAGGCAATAAATGAGACATACACTCAAGAATAAACCAGAGACCAATTCGATTTGTACGTATTTTTTTAAGACCAAGGACACAGTTACAATTTTTCAAAGTTCGGAAAATATATCACTTTTGTGAGCAATTACACACCATTGAAAACAATGCGGAAAAGAGGAAAAATGCATATAAAATCAGGTAATGCTTTCATGAAGTTTACCTTCTTGTTTCAGGTCAATGTCAGGACCAGGTCCAAAATTCGAGCAGGAGATGTTTGGAAGCATCCCGGATCAGCAGGGAACAGAGGTGCTGAGGTCTTAGAAGCTGATGCGCAAAGACAAAGGTGCCACTTGAAAAAGTACTGCACGGAGGGTCTTGCAGGTACGTTTGGTGGGTCTCATTTTGGGGAGAAGGTCACAAGAGCCTGAGGCCAATGGGAGCAGAGCTGGTTGGTCGGTGCTGGGGCCAGTGGGGCCAGGTGCAGAGCTAATAGGTCAGCTGGGCGTCGTGCATCTTGAGTTCCTCACTGTCAGGAGCAGGAAACTTGGAGAGGTGATCTCAGGACAGCTGGGCCTCTCAGGAAGGGGGTCTTGGGTGTCTCGATGTCCACTCCCGACTCCCAAAGCACCAGAAGCAAGCACCTGTCAAGGGACGTCAAGGCATCTGAGATCTACTTCCTGAATGGCCCAGCTGTCTGAGATCGCCTCTTCGAAATGCCTGCTCCTGACAGCGAGGACCCTAAAGACACACTACGCCCGGCTGACCTGTTCGCTCTGCACCTGGCCCCTACACCGACTAACCAGCTCTGCTTTCGTGTTCCCTAGGCCCTTGCGACTGATGGAGCAGGGTAAATAAAATAATTTGTACCCCCCCTTGGAAAATTAATGAACTTTAATCAATTAACAATACTAATTGTTTGAAGGAGCATGAATTAACCAACAAATGCATTTTTAGTAAACACTATATAGGGGTAACCCGCAAATTTGTGCAAAATCTAATTTATTTACAATTGTGGAGTTGATTAACCCTAATATTGTGATTTGCTTACTAATTAGAGTAAAATCGCATGATTTATGCTATGTAGTAGATTTGTATTGTGGCAAAGAATGCAGATGGTAAGTAAAATGGCTTTAAATGTCGCTTCTGCTAGGTAACACCTAACACGGGTCTTTAGAATGGCGGGTGGTAAACAGAAAGGCTTATTTTCTTTGTTTTAATTTTGGTTGTGTTTGTTCTTATGATAGTTCGTTCGGGCCTGTTAGGCCATGCCGCGAAAATGGCTGCCAAGGCAGATGAGGTCACGTGAGAAGCCAAAGATGGCCTCTGGATGAAAGAAACAGAAGAACTGAATCACATGGGTGTGGCCTGTGCACGGAGTGAGAGATGTCAAGGTCTTACTGACCTGCCATAAGGAGGGTGCCAAGAAAGACTCAGCACGTATTCGTGGGAATGGATGAGAAAAGTACTGAGCAACAATGGACTAACTAAAATGTGACCATCGAGATTGCAACAAAATGAATGGACAAATTGGACTGCTTTTAACCCAGAAGTCATGAGACTCATTGTATGTTTAACTGTCCCCAAAACCAGTTTGAACAAGGAGGGCGATGAGGTGACCATCACCACCCCTCAAATGGACCAATTAGCGTGATTCTTTCCCCCAACGATTGCAACTTTTTGTGTAGTAAGCTAGAAAGTAGGGTATAAGAGGGTCTACTCTTATGTGAGGTGGGTTGCTCCTTTTGCTGCTGCTGTGGCCGCTGCTATTGATGCTACTGCTGCCATTGGTGATTTCTTGCCATACCATTTTTCCTATTTTCCATTTTTCCACCTCAATATTACGAGAGGACTCTGTCAATTTTGGACTTCGAACTTGACTGGGGAAGGAACGAGACCGTTGCGGGACATCTGTATGGGAGGTCCGATCGAGGAGGCATTTAGCGGGACAGTCAGTGAGTTTGGGAGTTCTATTCTGTGATCTGCGGTTTATCTTCTTTTTGGTGAACCATTCCTATCTGCATCTAAATGGGTAATGCATAATTTTCTTTTCATTATTAGATTTTTCATATAAATGTTATTAATGTATTAAAAGTGATTAATAAACAAAGAATCTCACCCGTGCAATTGAGAAATTAGATAAAATTTCAATCTAACTTAAATTGAGTCTGTGGTTCTTTAGTTCATTAATAAGTTTAAAGGTTAACAGGTTTTAAAGTGATTGAGCTGGTCTTAATCACCATCAACTTATTCTACTAGTTGGTCCATCGACCAAAGAGCGGAATACCTTGATGTTTAGAACTGACATGATCAAAAGTTAATGTATATGATGTCTGAGGAATTATTCTGTCAAATTTAACAAGGTATCCCGTTCCTCCAGCAACACATTTTTCTCCTTGGTGTGTAATCCAGAGAAAGAATGAATGTATGATATGCAGTGTCATGGGCCCCACCGTCAAATGGTTTAATAGACGTGAATGTTTTACCTGGATTCGTGTCATGAGGAGAAATTTATATTAGCCGCGCTGGATCAGATTTCTTGGTAGCAGAGTTATGGTTACTATAGATTAGTTTGGTGATTATTGATTATTGATTTATTGATTTTTCATGTCTAACACTTTGGGGCCGATTCCGATCTTGGTCAGAGGCGCACCCAATACCATTCGGTCGGGAAAAAAGCCATGCGAATGCCTGTTTCCCGACCGATCCGTACATCATTCCGAACGAGTAAGTACGATGCGCACAACATCATAGAATCCGGCCGAGTCGTACTCACCCAATCCAGGTCCTGTTCTCCGACCGAGGCGAATCCGGAAACGCCGAATCGAGTCGCACGGAAGGGAAAATGCAGGCCCGTCCGGCCAGACAAGTACGATGCGCGTTCCGTACGCGCCGAACCCGTCGCTACGTTCGGCACGTCAAAGCTTCCGGGAGAGGCGCACATAAGCTCCGATTCGCGCCACAACACGATCCACGGCTACGAGGCGAACACGCCAGCGACGAGGACGACGCGAAGCAACGAGAAAGACGAACGAGACGAACCAACCATGAATCCCTTCGTTCCGATCCTACCAATATTCTACATTTACTACCGGAACAGGCACAGACGCGTACGGCGCAGAAGGTAAGTCAGACACCAAACACAAAAACATACAACACGTACATGACACATCACACACACACAGAGGGATGCAGAATTTACTTACACCAGCAACAGCAGCACCATAGGGGCGGGATGCCCATCACCAATGCCACATATGCACACAGGGGCCTGGATGCGCACCACCACTACCACCCCTACCCAGGGGGGGCTGGATGCCAACCACTACTACCACCCTTAGCCATGGGGGTGCCAGATGCCCACCACTACTACCACCCTTACCCAGGGGGGGCTGGATGCCAACCACTACTACCACCCTTAGCCAGGGGGGCTGGATGCCTACCACTACTACCACCCTTAGCCATGGAGGTGCCAGATGCCTACCACTACTACCACCCTAAGCCATGGGGGTGCCAGATGCCTACCACTACTACCACCCTTACCCAGGGGGGGCTGGATGCCTACCACTACTACCACCCTTAGCCAGGGGGCTGGATGCCTACCACTACTACCACCCTTAGCCATGGGGGTGCCAGATGCCTACCACTACTACCACCCTTAGCCATGGGGGTGCCAGATGCCTACCACTACTACCACCCTTAGCCTGTGGGGCTGGATGCCTACCACTACTACCACCCTTAGCCATGGGGGTGCCAGATGCCTACCACTACTACCACCCTTAGCCATGGGGGTGCCAGATGCCTACCACTACTACCACCCTTAGCCAGGGGGGCTGGATGCCTACCACAACTACCACCCTTACCCAGGGGGGGCTGGATGCCAACCACCACTACCACCCTTAGCCAGGGGGGCTGGATGCCTACCACTACTACCACCCTTAGCCAGGGGGCTGGATGCCTACCACTACTACCACCCTTAGCCATGGGGTGCCAGATGCCTACCACTACTACCACCCTTAGCCATGGGGGTGCCAGATGCCTACCACTACTACCACCCTTAGCCAGGGGGTGCCAGATGCCCACCACTACTACCACCCTTACCCAGGGGGTGCCCCCTGCCCACCACCACTACCACCCTTACTCAGGGGGGCTGGATGCCTACCACTACTACCACCCTTAGCCATGGGGGTGCCAGATGCCTACCACTACTACCACCCTTACCCAGGGGGTGCCAGATGCCCACCACCACTACCACCCTTACCCAGGGGGGCTGGATGCCTACCACTACTACCACCCTTAGCCAGGGGGCTGGATGCCTACCACAACTACCACCCTTACCCAGGGGGGCTGGATGCCTACCACCACTACCACCCTTAGCCAGGGGGCTGGATGCCTACCACTACTACCACCCTTAGCCAGGGGTGCCAGATGCCTACCACTACTACCACCTCTACCCATGGGGGGCTGGATGCCTGTCACTACTACCACCTCTACCCATGGGGGCTGGATGCCTACCACCAACACCACCCCCACTCATAGGATGGACAATGCATGACACAACCAGCACACCACAACCTAGGGAATGCAAGAAAAGACATCCCCCCAACACCATGACAAGCGTGTGTAGACTGTGTCAAATGCCTACAACACTGAACATGACTTTGAACATACAATGTGACCCCCTATCACATGTGCCACACATATATGTGTGTGGCCCCCACAATGCAAGCAGGCCATGACCATTGTGGCTGTCACGATCCTGCTGCCGGTTATCACTGACTGCATGACTCGGGTGTGTTGGGCATCATGGACGCACTCCTCTCGAAACTACAACTCCCGTCAGGCAACGCGAGTCACGTTTCACGTGACACCGACGCGACGCCAGTTACGGGAGAAAAGGCGGCGGAAGGAATCACTCGCTGCCGATAATTCTGGATGATCGTAGCAGACTTCACTCGGACAGCGGACTTCTGGGCGGTAAGAGTGCGTATGCACAAGCTATCGTACCGTCAGCTGGTGAAAGGAGGCAGAGGAGTTTCAACACCTCCCTAGAACCTCCACTGTCGTGTCTCCTCTGTTGGCTGGGACCAGTTCAATTCGTTTCGTGCAGAGGAGTCTCTAGGCTTTTTCAGAGCCCGCTTCATTTGGTATGGCATAACCCCCCTGTTGGAGATACAACTTATTCACAAGTCTCATGCGGGGAGGTTAAGAACGCCTTGTCCTTATGTGGGCAATATTGGTCGCATAAAGTTTATACCTCAACTCAGACTGTATACGTGGTTGAGTTATTGTTTAGCCGGTTATAAGTTGTAACCGGGATCGTTCTTCTACATGCTGGTGCTATTGTGCAAAGAAGAACAAACACGAGCATAACACCAACTGGATAAGGGCAAGACTGTTGTGGTTACTTGTTCCAGTTGCACCCCTTCACCTTTTTTCCTGTTTTTTGTTCTCCTTATATTTTATATAGGAGAGAGTTACCAGAGAGGGTGTGCCATCATTACAGGCACGACAAATCAGGCCTCACTTCATGTGCCATTTTGGTAGGTGTAGTAGGGGGAGAATCATGCACGTATAGTACAGTGTCAGGAATTCTCTAGTTCTTGTCAACACCTGTTCCTTTTATCTTTTGTTAGTTTCATGTTGTGTTCCTGTCACCACCTTCAACTCTCTTCTATAATCATACTACACCTTCTTTATTTACAGGTGGGTGTGGTAGACGTTGTGTATCATGTCAGTTATTGTCTCTTATTTGTGAGCCATAATAAGTGTTGCGCTGTGCTCATTTTGCGCTCTTGTATCCTTTTCAGATCTCCTTCCCCGCAGTCCCTACCCTTTCCTTCCCCCGCTCGATTGCCCCAACAGTCTGTGTGTTATTCTATGCCAGACTTGGGGCTGTCCAGAGGTGGGCCCCCTTTGAGCATCAACACGATTCTGAGGATCCAGAACGGAGCCTGACAGTGGCAATGGGGTCCAAAACCCCATCATCACAGTGACCAAAATGTAAGTGTGGGGTCCATAGCTGAAGCACATTTTGAACATTGTGGCAATGGGGTCCAAACCCCCATCATCACAGTGACCAAAATGTAAGTGTGGGGTCCATAGCTGAAGCACATTTTGAACATTGTGGCAATGGGGTCCAAACCCCATCATCACAGTGACCAAAATGTAAGTGTGGGGTCCATAGCTGAAGCACATTTTGAACATTGTGGCAATGGGGTCCAAACCCCCATCATCACAGTGACCAAAATGTAAGTGTGGGGTCCATAGCTGAAGCACATTTTGAACATTGTGGCAATGGGGTCCAAACCCCCATCATCACAGTGACCAAAATGTAAGTGTGGGGTCCATAGCTGAAGCACATTTTGAACATTGTGGCAATGGGGTCCAAACCCCCATCATCACAGTGACCAAAAGGTAAGTGTGGGGCCCATAGCTGAAGCACATTTTGAACATTGTGGCAATGGGGTCCAAACCCCTATCATCACTGTGACCAAAATGCAAGTGTTGACAAAGAAAAAGCTGCAACTGCCAAACTGCATGGATGATTCCTGGTCACAGAACATAAAACACATCAGTGGCAAAGTAGTCCATGTGTCCCATTGCAACATAGATTGGGGGAGGCAAATACTGCAGTGCAAATAAGACATACCTTTGGCCATGTGCAGACAAACAACACCCATGGGGGCTGACACTGTCAACATTCATCAATGACACAATGACAGAAGTGACCATCAGAATGCAGACCCACATATTTGCACCAATGGGCACACAAATGCAGATACCCTGTGGAGACTGTAGATGTGAGGTGAACAGATACCATACCATGGCAGCAATGGGACACACAAACCATGATCATTGTGCTGACCGATGACCTAGGAGTCCCAGGGACAGCAGGGGAAACCCACCAAACAACATACAGCCAATGGCACACCTAAGATATGACAATGCAGATGCACAAACACAAACAGGCAGACCCACACTGCACATCAAACACAACAGGTGAGGGGGGGGGTGTGCCAGTGTCCCCAGGCAACCACACAACACATGAGGAGGCCTGAATACCAATTACACAGATGTGCATACAGTGCCACACAAAGGTAACTCATGGATCCAAATCCCCTATGTGGGCAATCAGGCATTGTCAGATGAGAGGGAGCACAAATCACACATGTCACACAAGCATGTAGGAACAGCAAGACACAGACACACCACAGCACTACCCCGAGGGCCCCCACAATGTGGTGACCCTGGGCTGCATTACAATCCCACTGTGATGACAAAGCTAAATGTCGTACACACTGTGAACCACAGTCATGTGTCCTGAGCAAAAACTACCATCACACCTACACAAGGACAAATCAATCAGCACGGCCAGTAAGCCAAGGCCAACATGGAGGCAGGGGTGTAGCCGGGCAACAACTCTCATCTGCACACACTCAACACCACACACCTCGACCTCCAACAATGTGCAGCAGTGAAGCACACATGCACTGGTGACATTGCACATGCACCCATGACAATCCCAGGGTGGTGGGTGGGAACCAAGGTGCAGAAACACATCACACATGGCCACTCAACAAGACTCCTGAATGTCTGACACACTGCACACTACGCTGTACATGGACATGACGGCAATACCACACCAACCAATGGGATCCCAGCCACAGTCACACACCAATGAAGAAGCCAAGGTCACCCACAAAGAACACACATAGACAACTACCAACATTGCTGCCCGGACCCTGAGGAGTGCCAGCAGTCACACACACAACGTGTCACAATCACTGAAAGATAACACAAACTGGAAATCACATGACAGGTGTAAACAACAAATGCCAAGGGGAATCCTGACTGTGACCCATCTGCGTCTGCACACAAACTCAGCCCTGACAGCAAACACACCTATGGGTGACACCCTGATGACCAGTAATGTGCCATGCACCCACACCACAGAGAACCCAGGGAGAAGACTTTGGGGGAACATAGGTCAACTCAGCAAGCATCACAAACAGGTACAACACTAGGGATCCCAGCATGCACAGCAAAACGGAAGTGAACACACAGACATGCTCATACAACACACACCTTGGGCGCAGGCAATGTCACAGGAGTACACACTGCCATGAGGGGACTCCACTCCTGTGTGAGGAAAGCTGTGCCATATGTTGCCTCAGTAGGGCCCCATCATGTCAGCTGAGCATTTGATCACACAATCAACAATTAGCACCAAATGAAGGCTCCCGTCACATCAGCCTGGTCATGGGAGTGCCAACGAAATCATCAGCACAGATCCAACACACTTGTATAGCAATGTTGCACTGACAACACAGATGAGTCCTTCCCCATTGATGCCCAAACCTGCATGTCCAGTGGAGATGGCCACACGGTCAGGGAAGTAGACGAATTGAACAATGGCAGGCACAACAGATGTGCAGGGGTGGAAGCCACAGATGTGAAATTGCTAATGTAAGTAGGAAATCCCATTGCCAAATATTGAACACATGACACCCTCAGATGCTGCTAAGGATGACATGGATACACCACAGGATAGGACACATTCCCCCTGGACCACATGTGTTCCTGCACAGTAACACTTCATTATCATGAGACCAAATATCACCATCACTGCAGCAAGGGCATGGTTAGCATCATCAACAACATGTACATCAGAAGCAAAAGCACTAGAGAACAGAAAGTTGCTTTATTCAGCATATGTGTGTCCAAAAACTCAGAGAACAGTAATGCTCCAACAAAGGCCAATGGCCAGTCCATCAAGTAAGTCAATACAGGGTGACAGTGGCAGATGTCACCCTACGCATGCCTGCACTGCACAAAACCAGGGACAATCCACTAGGAGGGGCAACCGGGGGCAGGCCAGGCACCGCAGGGACAGGATCAGGGCTCACCAGGAGGAGGCAGGGAAGGGGTGGTGGGTGCTGGAGAGCCACTGACAACTGCAGTGGAGGTGTCTGACATGGTGTGTGCCGGCACAACTGGGGGGCATGACTCAGATGTTGTGGGTGCCGGCACGACTGCAGTGGACCCTGCAGATGGAGTGGACAGGTCCGCCACTGCAGTGCCCAAGTCAGACAGGGTGGTAGTGGACTCCACTGCAGTGCCTACCTCCAGGGGAGGAGAATGGGGAACAGGCAAGGTGGGCTGGACAGAGGGGGAGGACACCCTCACCACATCAGTGGCACAGACAAGCGCAGCGGGGGGTGTGGTGCCGGGAGAGCAAGTGGCAGGGGGAGAAGGCCGGATCCTCTTGAGGATGGTATATCTGTGGGTGGGGGAACCTGGGGCAGGGTGTGGTGGGGGCACCTGTGGAGTGGGGGCCTGAGGGATGGAGGAAGGAGACCTGGTGCCTGAGCTGCAGGGCGGCGGCGGGGTCTTGCTCTTACGACTCTGGGGGACTTGCGGGTGGGGGCCTCAGTCTGTCTGCGCCTGGGGGAGGGTGTCCGGGGGCGAGGGGCACTCTGCTCCGTGTGGGGGGCTTCCTCTTCCCCCTGGATGCTGGAGCAGCTGGATCATAGGGGATGAGGCCGAGGTCACAGAGGAAGAGCCGCTGTGACTTTGGGGTTGCAGGTGAGGCAAGGGAGGGTGCTTTGGAGGGAGAGGCAACTGAGGACTGCGCAGTGCTTGTGGATGCGTGTGTGTGTTCCAGGGTCCCATCCCCTGTGAGTCTGGTTTCAGTCCCCTGACTGTGCGTGCATGTGCGTTTTGTTTGTGGCGTGTGTGTCTGTGTGCTGGACGTGTGTGTGCTGGTGTGTGCCTGTGCCGGTGTGTGTGTGCTTGGGACGGGTAAGGTGCTGGGGAGTGTGGATGGAGCAGAGGCAGGAGGGGTGAGGGACTGTCTGAGGAGGGACACTTCTCCCGTCAGGGAGGAGTCCATGGACCTATTGCCCCTCTGTAGGTCAGACATGCCCGATGAGATGCCCTCCATGAACGACACCAGCTGAGTCAACAGAGCGGTGTGCGCATGGAGGACACTCAGCATGGCTGTCTGCCCTACATGGAGCTGGCGAAGGAGGTACACAGACTCCTCACTCAGGGCAGCAGGGGACACAGGGGCAGGGGTGCGGTGCCTGGCCCGAAGGAGACACGCTCCCGAACATGGGAGCCTCCACGGACCTGGGGAATGGGAGCCCATGGGAGGGCGGTGGTGGTGCTGGTGGTGGCGGGGACAGCAACACTAGCTGGGGTGTGGTGGCTGCTGACACCCGCCTCCATAAGGGAGTCATCCTCCGAGCCGCTGTGGTCCTCAGCTGAGGTGGATGCTGCTGAGGACTCCTCGGTGTGGCTCCCCTCGCCCTCCATGCCACTGGGTCCCTCCGACCACTCCTCGGCTGCTGACCCAGTCTGGCTCTCCGGCTCCTCCTGGTCCGTGGAGCTGTCCCCTTCCGTGGCCGTGGATGTATCTGCAATCAATGGGGAAACAGACAGACATCAGTCACCTGCACCAAACGCACACACCACTGTGAGCACAGCACATTACAGAGCAAGCCCTGGCATCATTAGTTGAACATTGCTAAAAGTGCCCTAACTGAACAGGAGAAGCCAATTGTCAGTCTGATGCCAACCATGGCACTCACATCCCACATGGCCTTGCACCCATCTGTCTGGTGTCTGTTGGATAGCAACACCCCAGTGTGGACACATGCACCACCTACACAGTAGTTGGACAGTGCAGAGGACACGGTGTAGCATGTGGACATGCACACATCACAACTCTTGCCACTGAGTCAGTACAGGTTTCCGGATGAAAGGGATGCCCAGAGTCAAATAGGAAATGCATGTGATGCATACCAGCGACAGACACCATGATGCACCCATGTGTAGCACATGTCACTCCCCTGCAGGATCACCAATAAGTAGACACATGCCATGGCGGAGGCATGACTGCTAAGTCATACATCACTGTCACAGTGATGTATGACTTGGCAGCCAGACAACAACACTCTGCACTGTGTCACAATAGTAGGTCATGGGGAATGCAAGTCCTGGAGCTGCACAAGTGCACATGTACATCCCCCACACAACACATCATCTTAACCCTCATCTGTCCAGGTCATACCGATTGGACATATGGGAGACCTGTGACACTACCCTCTGATCCTGAGCCCCTCACAATCTGCTGTGAATGGGAAACAGCTGCCTGAACTTCACATTCGCATACCCCAGTCTGCACGGGCAGCTGATCAAACACCTATGTGACACACAAGTATCGTCTCCTATGGTCACATCTCCAGTGGCATGCTGAGCCCCTACCGAGAAACACCCCAGCAGTCCTGGCAAAAATCCACAGCACACTGACACAGAGGCAGACACCTGAGGGGTCAAATCACTGCGCACAACGTGTCAGCTGATACACAGGAGTGGGAGTACAGGTGTATTGGATGGGCTGGAGTAGGCATGACTGTCCTGCCCCACTTGAATGAGGGATGAGCCCTGGACAGTGGATAGCTGGCTATGTATGTGTGACACACGTAATCTGCACACTCCTGGGGCCCAAACATTGTTCCCACCCGCTGCATGGGTGTGTGCCAGATACCCCAGGCACATGTGGTGGCTCAGTTCAGCAAGTGGACCGCATATCAAAGCAACA
>CAWUFW010001816.1:0-2500 GCA_963921515.1 Calotriton arnoldi
GTCGTGCTGGGGAGAGTATTTTAGGGTTTAGGGTAGTGCAGTGGTGTTCGGGTAGTGTAGGGGGTCATGCTGGGGGTAGTGTTCTAGGGTTTAGGGCAGTGCAGTGGTGTTCGGGCAGTGTAGGGGGTCGTGCTGGGGGTGGTGTTTCAGGGTTTAGGGCAGTGCAGTGGTGTTCGGGCAGTGTAGGGGTCGTGCAGGGGGTGGTGTTTCAGGGTTTAGGGCAGTGCAGTGGTGTTCGGGCAGTGTAGGGGGTCGTGCAGGGGTGGTGTTTCAGGGTTTAGGGACAGTGGTGTTCGGGCAGTGTAGGGGGTCATGCTGGGGTGGTGTTTCAGGGTTTGGGGCAGTGCAGTGGTGTTCGAGCAGTAAAGGGGTCATGCTGGGGGTGGTGTTTCAGGGTTTAGGGCAGTGCAGTGGTGTTCGGGCAGTTTAGGGGCGGTGCAGGGGTGGTGTTTCAGGGTTTAGGGCAGTGCAGTGGTGTTCGGGCAGTGTAGGGGTGGTGTTTCAGGGTTTAGGGCAGTGCAGTGGTGTTCGGGCAGTGTAGGGGGTCGTGCAGGGGGTGGTGTTTCAGGGTTTAGGGCAGTGCAGTGGTGTTCGGGCAGTGTAGGGGGCGGTGCAGGGGTGGTGTTTCAGGGTTTAGGGCAGTACAGTGGTGTTCGGGCATTGTAGGGGGTGGTGCTGGGGCTGGTGTTTCAGGGTTTAGGGCAGTGCAGTGGTGTTCGGGCAGTGTAGGAGGTCGTGCTGGGGCTGGTGTTTCAGGGTTTAGGGCAGTGCAGTGGTGTTCGGGCAGTGTAGGGGGTCGTGCTGGGGCTGGTGTTTCAGGGTTTAGTGCAGTGCAGTGGTGTTCGGGCAGTGTAGGGGTCATGCTGGGGCTGGTGTTTCAGGGTTTAGGGCAGTGCAGTGGTGTTCGGGCAGTGTAGGGGGTCTTGCTGGGGCTGGTGTTTCAGAGTCTAGGGCAATGCAGTGGTGTTCGGGCAGTGTAGGGGGTCATGCTGGGGCTGGTGTTTCAGGGTTTTGGGCAGAGCAGTGGTGTTTGGCAGTGTAGGGGGTCGTGCTGGGGGTGGTGTTTCAGGGTTTAGGGCAGTGCAGTGGTGTTTGGGCAGTGTAGGGGGTCTTGCTGGGGGTGGTGTTTCAGGGTTTAGGGCAGTGCAGTGGTGTTCGGGCAGTGTAGGGGGTCTTGCTGGGGGTGGTGTTTCAGGGTTTAGGGCAGTGGTGTTCGGGCAGTGTACGGGGTCTTGCTGGGGGTGATGTTTCAGGGTTTAGGGCAGTGCAGTGGTGTTCGGGCAGTGTAGGGGGTCTTGCTGGGGGTAGTGTTTCAGGGTTTAGGGTGGTGCAGTGGTGTTCATGCAGTATAGGGGTCGTGCTGGGGGTGGTGTTTCAGGGTTTAGGGCAGTGCAGTAGTGTTCGGGCAGTGTAGGGGGTCATGCAGGGGGGTGTTTCAGGGTTTAGGGCAGTGCAGTGGTGTTCGTGGCAGTGTAGGGGGTCATGCTGGGGGTGGGGTTTCAGGGTTTAGGGCAGTACAGTGGTGTTCGGGCAGTGTAGGGGTCGTGCAGGGGTGGTGTTTCAGGGTTTAGGGCAGTGCAGTGGTGTTCGGGCAGTGTAGGGGGTCATGCTGGGGCTGGTGTTTCAGGGTTTAGGGCAGTGCAGTGGTATTCGGGCAGTGTAGGGGTCTTGCTGGGGGTGGTGTTTCAGGGTTTAGGGCAGTGGTGTTCGGGCAGTGTAGGGGTCTTGCTGGGGGTGATGTTTCAGGGTTTAGGGCAGTGCAGTGGTGTTCGGGCAGTGTAGTGGGTCTTGCTGGGGGTAGTGTTTCAGGGTTTAGGGCAGTGCAGTGGTGTTCGTGCAGTATAGGGGGTCGTGCTGGGGATGGTGTTTCTGGGTTTAGGGCAGTGCAGTAGTGTTCGAGCAGTGTAGGGGGTTGTGCAGGGGTGGTGTTTCAGGGTTTAGGGCAGTGCAGTGGTGTTCGGGCAGTGTAGGGGGTCGCGCTGGGGGTGGTGTTTCAGGGTTTAGGGCAGTGCAGTGGTGTTCGGGCAGTGTAGGGGGTCATGCACAGGGTGGTGTTTCAGGGTTTAGGGCAGTGCAGTGGTGTTCGGGCAGTGTAGGGGTCGTGCTGAGGCTGGTGTTTCACGGTTTAGGGCAGTGCAGTGGTGTTCGGGCAGTGTAGGGGGTCATGCTGGGGCTGGTGTTTCAGGGTTTAGGGCAGTGCAGTGGTGTTCGGGCAGTGTAGGCGGTCATGCTGGGGCTGGTGTTTCAGGGTTTAGGACAGTGCAGTGGTGTTCGGCCAGTGTAGGGGGTCGTGCTGGGGCTGGTGTTTCAAGGTTTAGGGCAGTGCAGTGGTGCTCGGGCAGTGTAGGGGGTCGTGCTGGGGGTGATGTTTCAGGGTTTAGGGTAGTGCAGTGGTGTTCGGGCAGTGTAGGGGGTCGTGCAGGGGCTGGTGTTTCAGGGTTTAGGGCAGTGCAGTGGTGTTCGGGCAGTGTAGGGGGTCGTGCTGGGGCTGGTGTTTCAG